>KV426507.1:3019-30421 GCA_001632375.1 Exidia glandulosa HHB12029
AGGATGGTATTGGACCTAGCGACGACGCTGATGGAGAGGACCTCGACGTCGGACCCGTCCTGCTTCTTGGAGCGCCGGACTCGGAGCCAGTGGCCCTTGTAGAAGATGGTCAGGGTCGTGTCTGAAAAGGGGTGGCACGGGTGGGTCAGCCGACTGCCAGAGTAGGATTTTGGTGTGTGCGGCACGAGGTGGCGGCGCGTTCGAGCGGAATCGCGGAACGGGAGGTTCAGGGCTCACCGAATGTGGGCTGGAAGACGACCTTGACTTTCTGCTTGCCGGGCGTGAGCTCGTCCTCGGGGTCGTCCTGGTCGACGTCCTCGTCCTCGCTGATGCTGTTCTGGTTGGGGTTGATGCCGACGGTCGTCGTGCGGGTCGTGGTCTCGAACTCGCGCGATCTGCGACAGGCGTCAGGACGAGTGAGGGGCGCTACGGGCGGCGCACTTTTGCCATGCCGGCTGTTTTGCGAGCCAGTGCATCAACCTGCGCGGGGCGTAAGCGGGGAAATCGCTGCGAGCCGGGATTGACGCACCAATCGAAGGGGTAGTCCTCTTCAGAAAAATGTGCGGTCAGAAAGAACGCTGCAGGTTGCGTTAGACGGTGGCCAGGACTGGGTGGCTTGTGCTGCGCACAATTGATGAAATGCGACCTGGCACAAGGCATTAGTGGCGACAGGCGTACATAGCGGCGACATACCAGGCAGTAGACGAGATGCGGCGAGCCGTCTCGACCGCACCGCCGAGCACGACGAGTTTCATGCCATCTACGAGGCCCGAGGACCCCGCAAAGGGCGTGACGAGGCTCTTGAAGAGATCCATTAACGAGCAACCTTCAGGGCGGGCTATAGGCGTGGGGAGTAAACTTGGCGGGGGGTCGAACGGACAGCTTGGCGAGAGGGTTCAAGTACAAGTTGCGGGCGAGGTGAGGCAGGTGCGTGCGGCTGTGTGAAGTGCTGTGACTCGGCCGATTCTGTCCAAATCTGCGTCGAGTCAGCAACGCCCAGGCAACGCCACTCGTGGCCACCCGCGGGACCGGGCGGCCGACTCGACTTACCACTAGACCAAGGCGGCGACGGCGACGGTGACAGTGAGCGTTGCTGAAGAAGCACGGGGGCGGCAAGTGCCGGTGCGCCCGCTTGCGTAGACCTGCACTGCTTCCGTCACTTGCGCGCTCCTCGCACAGACCAGCCGATCTCTCTTCGCGCGCTTCCTGGTCTCCAGAATCTCACGCCTCCACGCTTGTCTCCCCCTAGCCCCGGCCATCTCACCGTGACATGCCGTATTGCCACCTATCAGTCGTGCAACCAGTCCTGTCAATCGGGAATCCCTCTCCAGGTCCAATGCCTGACCACCGAAACATGAGCCCTGTCGTGCCAGCTGTCTCCATCAGGTCCCATCTTTGAAGCTTGCATTGGTGCTCCACGATACAGCGAATGCAAGAAGCTCGCATTACGCAAATTTACACAATCGACCGCGTTCTCATTGCCCCTGAACGTGGGATCCCATGGGAACCTCCCTCGCGAGCAGACATATGCCACGACTATCTTGCTTCCAGACTACGCAATAATGTAAAGTACTCTACTTGGCAGGACCGCATCCCATAACATGTTGGACATCTGGTACTCAAACCGCTGACCACTCCAGACTGAATGTCTAGTCTCGAATCGGCCACTCCACGCACTCTGTTTAAGGCACGATCGCCCGCAGACTGTTATGCGAGTGGTGGGTTTCTAGCCACAGTAATCTTCCTAGCACCTCAGGCCAATCGGTAAACTTCAATCTCATTCTAAGCGGTCCCATCATTCTTGCAACCCTTAGGAATTTTACGTGATAGTCACAACCCAGTCTATCATGATATCCCATTGGCGAGTGGTATGATGCCACCGGAGCCACAGCAGTCCCTGCTCCGCCGGGAAATAGCCAGGTTCAAATCAGACGCTGGGGCCTTGAGTGATGTAATAAACCCAGCTCCCAAAACGCCGTCAAGCTTTGTTTTACCCTCACAACCTCATGATGCTCTGGATCCCGATACTATCACGGTGAAAAACTTTATGTGTCTAAATAGCGGCTTGATATTGCGATGAGGATTCGGCGCGACGCACTCAGGCCTCAGCGCTCAGCGCTCAGCCTCTCCAAGCTCGTGAGCGTATCGTGTCATTGCAGTTGGAGGGGTTCGACTCGCAGTCTCCTCGACAGCAGTTTCCCATGACTCTTGATCTGATCTAAGGATCGGCAGATGTTGTAACGATGGCTAAGGGTAGTTGTTGTTTGAGGTGATGCTCTCGGTCATAGACTGCAGTAACTTGGAACGGTACTGTGGGATTGTCAGGGTACCAGTGCATCGGCACCGCTGGACATGGAATGATAGATGGTCGCTTCTATTATGCCAGTGGGTGCAATTCCCTCTTTCTCTCTCCCTCTCCCTCTGTCTCAGCTCAACCTTTGTTCTGTACTGTCAGCTTGGAGTCGGGCTTGGGGCTCGGGACCCAGTCTACTCAAACGCGGCTGCCTCTTCAACATCCGAACTTCCGTTCCGAGCTTGTGCAGATGCCTGAAGTCGAAGCCCTCTATCACCGAGTCATCCTGTGGGTCCTTAAAGCTCATATACGCGTATTCAACTCAATTATGTTGCGTTCCTACTAGGCCGAGAAGTATAGCGACCGCCAGTGTGGGCGGTTATCCGGTCCTGCTGGTCGTCATCCCGGTAGCGCTTCTAGCCCTCGTGACTGTGTGGCTACTAGGCTGGTGGGCGGTAAAGCGTTATATCCGGGCGAAATGCTCCTCTTACGAAGAACTTGAAGGTGTGTGATGCCTGCGTGTCAGGTGGGGATCCGTACTGAGACTGACGATCAAATGTAAGAAGGCATCCATGAACGATCTGAGCCAGCGTCTCCGGATACGATAGGCCAGTTGCAAACTTTTCCTTCATTATCTAAGCGTCTGATATCGGTCCAGATGCATTCCCGATGCCACCTCCTCAGGCACAGACAGCGTCGTCACGGACTGCAACAACTGTTCGTGAGGTTATAGGTATGTCATCCTTCGCCTTACGCTGACTGAGTCTCATAGCTCTGACTGCAGGGAAAGGTTCCCTCCTCATGGCTTTCTCCAGTGACGGCGAGAAACGAAGTCCGGATGTGCAAGTAGGCCGTGACATGCCAACGGCACTCGAGTGGCAACAGAAACGGACTCTACCTTCAAGCTACCAAATAGGCGAGAGCGCTACACAATATGCCGATTCTGCGATTAAGAAGCCCCCACCATCATATCATCGACGCTCGAGAGGGCACAGACGCCGATCGTCTATAACTTCGAGGTGGACGACGATTAGTAGCTCCGCAGCATCGCACTGGCAGTCAGTGGAGGGTACGGCTCCTCCGTCGTACAAGTCATGAGGGGAAGCTAAGATCTGTGGTACTTATTTGAGGTGATGGGGTGTTCCTGTATCGTTGTCCGCAACGTCCACACGTTCTTTGTACGCGTTTTGTATCTGTCAACTCAATGCGGAGCATATCTATATAATTAAGGCATCCCTAATCCCCTCCACCCTAAACCTGCCCAGTCCCCAAATGTCACTATGTTTGGCAGTGGTCGCCGGCCTGCGACATGCTGCGCGCATCGACAAGCCTGAGCGCTCTCGGCGGCGTCTTGCTGGAAGGGGACAGAGAGGAGCTGGCTGATCTCGTTGTCAAAATTGTACAATGATATATACTTGTTGTCTGCGCTGATCGATGGTTGCTTCAGATTCAAGATTCAACGTCAACTTCAGATACGATTCGGCCGACGCCGCAAGGCCCGAGACCTGCTTCTTCCCACCACACGCCATGTCGCAAAGCAGCGCAGAGCCTACAGCCGTCCGCGAGCCACTGCAACCTACGCTTTTACCTAACTTGGAGCGCGAGCTGGCAAGCCTTGTTCTGTCGGTATTCCAGAAAACGCTTGCGGTGGCAGGACCGGCGACGTGCGTATGGCCGATGCGTCAATCCAGAAACCGGACTGATCTCATCGCGCAGGCTCGATATCATCACGCAGACTGTAGCGGCCGTTCAGCGCTGTGTCACAGCGACGCTCGCGCCAGAGTTACGCATTTATAATGCTCGTCTTGCGCCGGCTGCCTGCCTACCGGACGAGGTCCTCTGCATGATTTGGGAGCTACTTTGCGTCGAGGATCGCGTGAAAGTATCGCATATCTGCAGTTCCTGGCGTTCTTTAGCGATCAACACTCCCCGCCTGTGGGGCGAGCTCGACTTGTACTCCGCGGTCCATAACAAGCCATGTTTCTGCTCGTTATGCGGTCCACACGCGAAGGTCACTTCCGTCCCACGTTGGAATCCACCATCTGTTACGAACCGTTCTGTCTTTCGCAACGTGCTCGCGCGTAGCAGATCTCTCCCACTTTCCGTGCGTATAGAATTTATTCTGGACGATACCCCCATCGATGAAATCCTGGAGATCGCCCAGTTTCTGGAACCCCATTACTGTCGAATACAAGATCTCTCCTTCGTGTCGCAGGTGCCGGATGACGTTGTCGATTTCTTCAGCAAATTCTCCGCTGGCAGCCATTTACCGAATCTCCGTACGCTGCACTGTACGGCAAAGGATCTAGGGCGGCGGCAGCAGAGGAGTCTCGTTCTACCTGCCCTCCCCAGCGCCGAGACCGTCGTCATCCGGACGTCCTTGCTTGACTGCACGGTCCTGCAGCTACCATTATTACGCCGATTACATTGTCGGATAGTAGATGAAGACGACATACTCAGCATACTGGACGGTTGTCCAAAGCTCGAGATCTTAACTCTGGACATGAACCTTTGGGAGAGCACGTCATTATCGAATTCAACAATAAAATCCATCTGCTCTCGCGCGGCGCGTCTTCGTCTTCAGGAGGTTGTGCTCCTGTTTGTCGACTACGTGCTCGAACGTGATCTTCTCGCCATTTTCTACCGTGCCAGCCTTCGAAGGCTATGGATCTACTACTACGACCCGCCGGCCCCTCCGCAGGGGTTCACGATCTTCCAGGACCTGGAGACGAGCGTCGACCTCGTGGTCTCAGCAGACACTGCCGCTGAGGAGTATCGGATTTCGGCCACAGATCTGGATGGGCGTTGTAGGACCGTTCAGTGCCCTATCGCCAGCGAGGCCATGCTGGGCTTGTGGAAGTGCCTCTCGCACGGATCCGTAACGACGCTTACCCTCCCCGCTGAGACGTGGTCGAGCATCATCCAGCCAACCATTCCTATTCTGCCGTGCGTTCGGAGTGCAACGTTCTTATTCGACGAAGGCGAGGAATACTCGTTGAACCGACTCGGAGCCTTGCACGGATCCCCGCTATCAGTATTGCCAGGACTTTCGCACCTCCGACTTGCCTGCTCAAAAGACCGCGATAGTCTGCCCGATCGACCACATGTGTCGGTTGTGGCGGTTGAGGCCCTCGTCTCTTTTCTTAGAGGTTCCGTACCCGTTGACACGCTCGTTTTCGACAACGTCGAATTGTTCGGACTCGGAGATAGGACGAAACTCGCTAGCCTTGTCGTCTGTGATCTTGCGATCTAGAGACTCAGGCTTGTATGGACGGTACGGCTGGACACCGTACAGTATACGGTGTACAGCCGTACAAGATACGGGTCAATACGGTATACTGGCCATCGCTGACGGTCCGTACAAGGGGTGAGCTGGAGATGCCGACGATACAGATACGGGTCCGATACGGCCGTCAACAGTATGTACGGCCGTACGGATACAATGTACTATCTAGATATTTTAGAGACAGTATAGCTATGTCTTCCAGCAAGTGATGATTTACCTGCGGCTAGCGAAAGGGAGCCGTACGTATAGTGCTCCCAACACACAATTTCGACTGATTCGGGCTCGTCATGTGCCCTGTCACCCCTCTCTCACCACCCACTGGACCTGTTTTGAGGTGCAGGTGGTGTTACTTAACTACTGCTACATGTAAGCACCGGCCTTGGATTAACGCTGGAGTGAAAACCTTCACTCCGTCGGAGGCAATTTCAATATCTATTCCCCAAGCCGTACAGACGGCCGTATACGGTCGTCGTCATACTGGTTATACGGGCATCTACCCGGCCGTAACCCGTACCGTACATCGCGCCGGCCGGAGCCACGACGATACGGTATACGGGACCGTATTTGTGACGGTGCCGTATTACCCGTACATACGGATACGGTGTCCAGCCCTAATGGACAGGCTCGTCTCGACTGTGTCGGCAACAGAGAGGACTTCAATGCCAGTGGCTATATCGCATCGAGAGGATATTGCATTGACTGGATGCGTCAACTTGTGCTGTTGCTTCATACATAGTACAGTAATGGGCGCTACTTACTGGTCGATCTCTTTGAATGTATGTCGTTCGGATGTCATGCAATGGTTCTTCAAGAATAAGTAGTCCTGCAGAGAACGCATGCGCAAGAGGAACAGCCAAGGAGCAACAGGTAAGAGACGAGATTGATCTATGTTTGTGTCGAGTGTGTGCGACTCCTCAATCCCACCGCCCTCCGAGCGATGTAATCTACGTTCGAGGGAAAGTGTCTGTCGACACGCAGCTAATGCTTAGTGTAGAGGAAGTGCCGACACGAAGATTGTACACGTCTGCCTTTACGATCTGGATGGGTTACCTCCTCGGCGGTCATCCCTCTCCTTCCCGCCCAAAGCCTCCGTCGGTGAGTCCCCCTAGTTCGATGCGCGGAACTGGGTTGTTGCACGCAGGGAGTCGGGGATACCGCCGATTTCAGTGGACAGGAGACGCTCGGGACGCGGGACTTGTCGGGTGGCTGGTGCGTCGTCATCGTTTACTCAGAGGAATAGTCAGAATGTATAGCCTTTGGAGTATATGTGTGCGGGAGAGGATCGCGAACGGTCAGCCGGTGCGGTTCAAGTTGAGTGCTGCGCAGCACTGGCCCTGGGCACTGCGACCGCGGCGGTTCGGGCACGGGTCCTGAAAATCAGATGATGTAGAGTTCAGACTGGAAGGAATGAGCAGGGAAAGGAAGAAAAATAAGGGTTTCCTTGGCAGGCGGGTTAGAAAGTGGACTGGGCGGTGGTGAGGTCACCGGTTCTGACTGGGCGGCGCGGGCAATCGGCCGCATCCGCCCTGGTTATATTTCGCTCCCCATCCACTCTCTTACTCTTCCCGTTACTCTTACGTTACCCGCTCTCGATATGTTGCCCTCTATACACCTGTCTACCTCCCTGCTCCTCGCAACGGCCTCCACAGCGGCGGCGTCCCTCAGCGTGCCCATACATCGACGCGCGACGTCTGCACCCAGCGCCGAGCGGTACCAGGCTATGGCGAGCCATCTGCGGCACAAGTACGGCGGCGGGGGCTCCGCGGCGAGCAGGATGAGCAGACGACAATCCAGCGCGTCCGTCTCGCTCGCCGACCTCAGCTTGGACTCGTCCTACAGCGCCCAGCTCCAGATTGGCACCCCCGCACAGACTTTCAGCGTCATCATGGACACTGGCTCGTCGTGCGTCCTACCCAGCGTCCAAAGAGCTTTCTGACTTCGTTATAGAGACTTGTGGCTCGCTGGACCGGACTGCACGTCGTGCGAGATGACCACCTTCGACACCTCCTCCTCCTCCTCTTTCGAAACCTCCGACACCGCAGTTCGCATCTCGTACGGCTCTGGGCAGGCAAGAGGCACAATAGGCAGCGACACCGTAACCATGGGCGGCTTCACCGTTCAGGGTCAAACTCTCGGTGCGTTGCGCGAGGCGAGCGCGGCGGGCTTGGCGCCCAGTTCTATGCGGCCGCCGGCGTCCATGACTTTCTGCTGACGCGCACGTCGCGTATTGGACGCCGGAGGTACAGCTGGATGTCGGAGGTGTAAACCTGAGTCGGCGCTGAGCCCACCCGCTCCAGTTTCCCACTTGACGACGTACCGCTGACACGCTGCCCTCAACAGCAATCGTACACTCGCTCACCGACGGACTCAAAGTGAACAACGTCTCGGGTCTCATGGGCTTGGGCTTCTCGTCCATTGCGACTACAAAGTGCGTACCAGTCCAGTCCTCCTATTGCTTTCTCGTCTGCTTCCTCGCGGGTGTACGCCCATTGCCGCGGTGCTGTGCATGCGCTGGCACATTCACATATGCGTCCCGCGTGTAGCCTGCTGAGTTGCGGCAGATGATCGTCGGTTCATCTGCCGCTCGAGGACGGTGACGCGTGGACCGTGTTCTCTCCAGGGGCGGGAACTGTTGATCCGCCCAACGGGTGTGCTGGGACATGCGCTGGTCCACAATCTGTGTTATGTGCAGGTCGAGGACGCTGGGCGAGCGTTAGGACCAAAGCTGTCCGACTGCGTCTCGTGCGTTGAGAGGGTGGCTTGGGCAGACTCATCCCTAGTGGAAGGTCGCCCAAGTACTCTTCTAGTATTCGTGCCACTATAAAGTGCGCACTGGGCCAGCCCTCTCCCTTCGCTTCTGCGGTAACCCCCTCTGTTACGAATCGTTCGTTCGCGGTGCCGAGTGCGCCTGTTCATCCGCTGGCATGGTCACATATGGGTCCGGCAGTCATTTGCTGGGCGACACCGAGGCTGCAGACTGGAGCGCTATGGTTTTGGGCATGGCAGTTGGGTTCTGCACTTGCGCTGCGGACGGGGTTCACTCTGTTCTCTCGAGCGGCAGGGGCTGTTGTCCCTCCAGTGGGTGCGTCGTGGTCCATGATCAGTGTTGCGTCCGGGAAGAAAACCCTGGACGAGCGTCATTCACCAGATCTGTCCGACCCCGTCTCCTCTCGTCTACAGCGTTGGGAGGGTACTTGGGCAGACCCAACCCCTAGTGGAAAGTCTGTCCAAGTATTCTTCTAGTATCCATGCCACTGCAAAGTGCTCGCCGGAGTCCTCTCCCTTCGCTGAGCCGGTGCTCCCTCCCTCTGCTACGAGTTATCCCTCGCGCCTTGCTGCGGTGCCGAGTGTGCTCGTGGCATGATCACATATCGCTCCTGCGTTCGTCTGCTGCGCGACGCAGAGGTTGCATTCGTGGAAGTGCGGTGTGGCCGTAGAGTCGCGTTGCGATGGATGGGTGTCAGCTCATACACCGCGCGATATTCTGCACGTTTTCTCAAGCGGCAGGGGCGGTTGATCCGCCCAGCGGGTGTCTCGTGGCATGCTAGTCTATGATTCGTGTCCTGTGCGGGCAGAGGACGCTGGGAGAGTGTCGCGCAGAGCGACATATCACATCTGTCCGACTGCTGTCTCGCGCGCGACGTAGCGGGAGTGGGAGTTCTTCCTGCAGTTCTATCAGCTTCATCGTATCCCATCGAGTTCGTACTATGCCCCTGTCGAGCTACGCGTGTCGACCTTCCGCATTGACGTTTCTTCGCCCCTCACTCTCGCTAACCTCACGCCGCAGATCCCAGCCCTTCTGGTTCTCCCTCCTCTCGTCGAACGCGTTTGCGCAGCCCGTGATGGGTTTCTACCTCACCCGCTGGCTCAACGTCGAGTCTGCGCAGGCCGTCGAGTTTGGTGGCGTCTTCACCATGGGCGGCACCAACACCTCGCTCTACACCGGTGACGTCGATTTCGTCGACCTCCCGAACGGCCAGGCGGGTGGATTCTGGACCATCCCGGTTGAATGTGTGTATTCCTCGCTATAATCCGACATTCGCTGACTTTCGCGTAGCTGTGACGCTCGCGGGCCAGTCTATCCCCGTCACGACCTCCTCGAGCTCTATCCTCGGCGCGATCGACACCGGCACGACGCTCATCGGCGCCCCGCCGTCCTTCGTCGAGTCTTTCTACTCGGCCATTCAAGGTTCGGAACCCGGCACGGGGCAATGGGAGGGCTTCTACCTCTACCCGTGCGACACGGCGGTGAACCTGACCATGAACTTTGGCGGCGCCAAGTCGTGGCCGGTCTCGGACGACGACTTCAAGCTGATGCAAGTCAGCGACTCGCTGTGCGCTGGAGGACTGTTCGAGATCGATACGGGCGGAAGCGCGAACGGCGCGCCGGACTGGATCGTCGGCGATACGTTCTTGAAGAATGTTTATTCGGTGTTTAGGGCCAGCCCGCCGAGTGTGGGGTTCGCGGCGCTTGCGAACCCGGGTGACCCGACGGGCGGGGAGGTTAGTGGGAACGGCGCGGGTGCGGCGGCGGGCAGCGTTAACCGGTGCGCGGTCGCGTGGGCGGCGGCGATGGCCCTCGTGGGCGCTGTGGTGTTATAGATTGGGACTTCTCTGCGTATTTAGCTCTAGCTCCTCGGTTTGTCCTGTGTCGCGGCGTTACCCCCTCCATCATCCCTTCCCATTCCATTCACTCACTCGTCTGACTCTGCTCGACCATCCTCATCTCATCTCATGACCCGAACGGACATCTCGCACGCACGCACACTCCAGCCTCATATACATGTCATGTACACGTAGCACACGCACACCCTCGTCACGCCTAATTACCATCCATCCACGCACACACGCGCCATGTGCAGTGTCCGAGTTGCGACGACTTGGAACGCGGGACTAGCTTGCAGGATGTCCTTCCGACGACTCAGCACCACGATATGAGAGTACGTGAGTGTTATACAGTAAAGAGAGTGCAGGTATAACTAAGTAGTGAAAACGGAGACACATGTATCCTTCGGTCGAGGTCAGCCGACTCCTCCCTCTTACGACTGTAACGCCGTCGAGAAAAGGAGATGTATGTGCGGAGGAGAGCCTTTGAGAAACGCCATGAGCGCCTTGACTTATGCTGACACTGGCCGATTAGGAAAGGTCCATGCTCCTTGCCGAGGAAAGTACTAGGGTTTGAGGCGAGATATCTGAGACTAGGCGACTTGAGTGAGAAGTTGCTGGTTATTGATCAAGTCGCACTGAAATATGACAACTTTGTGTTGCGTCGACATGAGTGTTCTAGCTTCACAACAGTCAGCGACCCGTCTGTGATATTAAGATGTGCACATACTATAATTTGTGGTTGGAAGCCGTCGGGGGAGGTTTGAACTTGGCGAACGAGGCTTACGAGTCCTTCCTGATCTCCGTCCAGTTCGACATTGTTGACCGTGACGGTGAGCGTGTCGACGGGTGTAAACCCTCGAAGAGACGTGACGAGGATCGCAACCGCCGCGACGGACACGAGCGGTCGATCAGGTAGGTCTTTAGAGCATGCGATTCGGAGGTGCTCGAGTCCTGGGAGCGGGTATGGCCTGTCCCAGACTCTGATCAGCAAGTATTCCGTGCGTTCGTCGAACAAGAACGTTGCGCTCCGGACACATGGCAGGATAGGGATGTCCGGCTGGATGGTGCTCGACCAGCTGTGAGCGGGAAGGGTGAGCGTCGTCACAGAGCCGAGTGATAGGCTGCCCCACATGGCCAGCATGGTGTCGCTGGAGAGAAGGCACTGAACGGTCCTACAGCGGCCAGAAGAATCTGTAGCCGAAATTCGATACTCTGCGCCAGCTTCTTCTGAGACCACGAGGCCTAGGTCGATGCTCTCCTCCATGTCGTAGAAGATTATGAAACCCCGCGCCGGAGCCGGGTGCTGGTCGTCGTACCGGATCCATAGCCTTGGAAGATCGGCATTGTGGAACATGGCAAGAAAAGTGGCTTCGAGCGCGCGGTCGACATCCAGGAGCACAACTTCCCGAAGACGCGATGCGCGAGAGCAGATGGATTTTAATGTTGTATCCGATAATGACGTGGGCCGGAAGAGTTTCGTGTCCAGAATCAATGTTTCGAGCTTAGGGCAACCGTCCAGTATGCCGCGTACGTCGTTTTCGTCCACTACCGGACAGTGTAAACGACGTAAGGATGGTAGTCGAAGGGCGGTGCAGTCAAGCGAAGACATCCGTATGATCATGGTCTCGACGCTGGGGAGGGTAGGTAGAATAATGCTCTGCTGTTGTCTCGGAGATGTATCTTTGGCCAGACAGTGCAGCGAACGGAGATTCGGGAGAGCGCTCAGGCCGGATATTTCGTTGAAGAAATCGGCAACATCATCCGGCAGCTGCGCGATGAAGGAAAGGCTCTTTATTCGATGGCTATGCAGTTCCAGAGACGCGGTAATCCTCCGAATCTCTCGGATCGGTGTGTCGTCAAGAGAGAATTCCATATGCACGATAAGAGGGACACATCCGCTGCGTGCGAGCACATTGCGACATATACCAAGGTTCGTGACAGACGGTGGATTCCAAAGTTGGACGGAAGTGACCCCCATGTGTGGAGTGCACAACGAGCAGTAACATGGATCATTATGGACCGCGGAGTAGAAGTCGAGCTCGGCCCAAAGGCGGGGAGTGTTGATCGCCAAAGAACGCCAGGAACTACAGACATGCGATACTTCCACGCGATCCGCGACGCACAGCAGCTCCCAGATCATGCAGAGGACCTCATCCGGTAGGCAGGCGGTTGACGCAAGGCGAGCATTATAGATGCGCAATTCTGGCGCGAGCGTCGCTGTGACACAGCGCTGAACGGCCGCTACGGTCTGTGTGATGATATCGTGCCTGCGCGGGGGAATCAGTCCCGTTTCTGGCTTGACGCATCGGCCATACGTACGTCGTCGGTCCTGCGAGCGCAAGCGTTTTCTGGAACACCGACAGAACAAGGCTGGACAGCTCGCGCTCCATGTCGAGTGGAAGCGTAAGTAGCGGCGGCCCGCGGACGGCTAAAGGCTCTGTGCTGCTCGGCGACATCGCGTGTAGTGGGGGGGGGGAAGAAGCAGGAGCCTTGCGGCTTCCGCCGATCAAGTCTTTGCCCTCTTTCGAAGTCTTTGCCGCCACAGACCAATGACACGAATCTCAAGCTACAATTAATTCACTCACATGACATAAATCTATCATTCTACAATTCTGACAATGAGATCACCCAACTCCTTCCTGTCCCCGTCCAGTAAGATGCCGTCGAGAGCGAGCTTGTCGATGCGCGCAGCAGAGCCTTTGAGAGACGTAAGGATCGCCTTGACGTATGCTACTGGCACAGGCCGGGCGGAAGGTCCGTCCTCTTTGAGATTCTTTGTCGAAGAAAGTAACAAGGTTTCGAGACCAGGCAGGGGTGCGGGCGTGGTTTGCTGAAGCTTCGAAATGTGCGAGACCAGAAGAATTGCATCAGAGCTGACTGATAAGGCCGCGCTGTGCACAGATGACAATACAGGCATATGAGTCCGCACGTCCGACCATTCACGAACGCTGAAGGCGAGAGATGTCACGGCGGAGTGAGAGATATACTTCCACAAGGAAAAGTGGGCGGCGTTGATATGATATTGAATAGACCTGCACATGCCCGCCGAGTCGGTCGCCGTCACAAGATCCATCATGTTGCGCACGGTCATGCAGAGATGGATATCATCTCCAAGATCTTGGAAGATAGCAAAGCCGGACGGGTGGGACGGACCGGAGAACTGCATATGAAGGCGTCGAAGAGAGGGGACGTGGACGATAGGCAAGACGGAGGAGCCCATCCACCCTCTGGCGTACAAGACGGTCACGTCTCTTATCTGCGACCTCGATATATGGGCGTGGATGAGATCGTGCGTCGCGCTCGATGCCGTAGATCTCGTTAACGCCATTTCAATGGTCAGTGACTCGAGCTTTGGACACGCTGTCAGGGCGCGCAGAATGTCGTCGTCGTTTTGACAGCGCCAGTGAAGGTGGCGGATTAGGGGAAGCTGGATCTTCGACCAGTTGACGGCGACCACAGCACCTTGTACGATGACTGTCTCGGCATGTGGGAGGTCAGGTAACGTGATATATCGGTAGTCGAAGTGTTGTTCGTTGGGTGATGTACAGCGAAGCTCTCGAAGCTTTGGAAAAGGACTCGACAGGCCGTCGAAGAACCAAGCCAAATCGCCAGGGGACTGGACATGGAACGAGAGGATCTCAAGTCGGTGCAGATGCGGTTGTAGGCACTTGGCTAGATCTCGTGCGTGCCCAAAGGGCGTCGCATCGATGCGAAATTCGGCGCCTACAGTCAAGGGTAGGAGACCGCTGCGAGAAAGCACGTTGCGAAAGACGCCGAGGTTCGTACGGCCAGGGATCCAGTCCCTGTTAAGAGCACTGCGTGTTCCTTGTTTGGAGCACGCCGAGCAGTTGCAAGAATCGTCGTGGACCGACGTGTGGAAATCCAGCTCGGTCCATAAACCCAAGGTGTTAATTGCGAGCGACCGCCAGAAACTGCAGACGTGCGATATCGCAACGCGGTCGTCGATTGGTAGTAGTTCCCATATTTTGCAGAGGACTTCGCCGGGCAGACGAGCGATTGTTGCAAGGCGGGCGTTGTGCGAGCGTAACTCTGGCGCAAGCGTCGCGGTGACGCAGCGATGCATAACTGCGACTGTCTGCGAGATAGAATCTAGCCTGCGAGTCGATCAGCGTTCAGTAACCGCAGCGCCGAACCTGCGTACGTGGTAGGTCCTGCGAGCGCTAGGGTTTCCTGGAACACACGTAGCAAGAGGCCAGATAGCTCGCGCTCGTGCTCAGGCATGAGTATGATGTCGTCTGCAACGACCCTGTCTCCGGCGGGTATGTTCGTCTGTAACATGGCGTGTATGGCGCAATGTGGCAAGAAGCAAGTTGTCGCACGCGGCCGCCGCCGAACATAGTTCCTTCCTTGCCTGAAATGCTCGGACCGACCCTCTATAAATTTCTCTGCTACAGAAAGTACGGCCGCCGTGAAGAGAAAGGAATATTACATGCTATGCCTCACGATATCGCCGACTATATTCATCAATTCCTCTACATCCCCGTCTAGTGCGATCCCGTCGAGAATGAGCTTGTCCAGACGGGGACTGCCCTTGAGAAAGGCGACATACGCCGCAACTTCCTTAACGGATACGGCCAGGCTATTGGGAGCGCCGTCGGCAGACTTTGGTGGCACGAGTCGCATAGTCTCGAGGGCGGGGAGCGACACTGGCCCATCTATGGTGGGAAGCAAAGGGCCCAGGAGAGTGCCAAACTCCAATGTCGCGCTTCGCACAGATGGGAATACAGCGACGTCTCGTAAGATCCTTGGCCAAATAGCTGCGGGCACAGTGAGTGAAGTGACAGATTGCTCTGGGATGTACTCCTGTAGAGAAGTGCCATCGGCGACAGGCCTCTCGAAGGTCAAGCTCCTGCGATGACCTGCCGAATCGGTGGCCGTCACTTCAAGTTTTGGGGCGCTGTGTAAGGTCGGAGCCTGGTACGCGATATGGAGATGGATGTCATCTCGAACGTCCCGGAAGATCGCAAATCCAAGCGATCGCGGCTGACCGCTGTATATGAAGCTCAGGCTCCGGACAAGAGGTACGCGAAACATAGAGAAGAGGATGCTCTCGTCTCGTGGTGTTGCCCCTCGCACGGTGATCTCATGCAGACGCATTGCTTTGGCATGGATCTGAGCGGGTATTGCGTGTTCATGCAAGTGGTGATTAAAACCCTCCAGGTCGAGGTCGAGGGACTCGAGCTTTGGGGATACGGCCAGAGCGCGCAGGATCTCGCTCATATTACGAAATCCACAGCGCAATCGTCGTACCGACGGGAGCTGTAGGCCATTCCACTGGATATTGAGTAGCCCACACTCCAAAATGAGCGTCTCAACGTTGGGAATGCTCGGTAAGGCTAAAGCCAAGGGTGCGATCCCGTATTCGCAATTGGACCTGCAACGCAGCCTACGAAGGATCGATAACCCTCCCGGAACGTCCGAATACGCGTCGAAGAAGTTGCACACGTTGTCTGAGAGCTCAGCGAAGAACGTGATGTCTTGTAAGCGGTCCAGATGCAGTCGCAGACAGGCCGCCAGCCGCGGAACTTGCTTCGAGGGTTCGATTTCGTCGGCGCACTCGACACGCAGGCTCAGAGGAAGTTCTCCGCTACGTGCGACAATGTTACGAAGTATTCCAATGTTGGTGCGCCCGGGCCCCCAGGTTGGAAGGCCCGCAGCCCGGACGTCGGGACTCGTGCGGTGCGCACACGATTTGCACCAGCAGTCGTCGTTGTGAAGAGAGGTGTAGAAGTCAAGGTCAGTCCAAATATGGCGAGTAAGTATAGCCAAATCCCGCCATGAGCTGCAGACGTGCGTCGCCGTGACACGGTCTTCGACAGAGAGCAGCTTCCAGATCGCGCAGAGGATCTCGCCAGGAAGGCGCGCAGTACGAGCGTTGCGACGACGCAGCACGGGTGCAAGGTTAGCGGCAATGCATCGCGTAAATGCCGCGATAATTTGTGTAGTGGATTCGTACCTGATCGCCCATGAGCATTGCTGCGTATTCAGGACAACTTAACTATACGCACGATATCGATGTTTCTGCGAGCGCAAGCGCTTTGTCGAACACAGGCAAAACGGAGCGTACAAGCTCAGCCTCAAGCTCTGGCGGTAGAGAAAGGTCATCACAGGCGGCACTCGAGGTAGGCATGTCGTTTTTGCGACGTGGTGGTGAGAGGTCAACCGGCGGAGGTTGCCGAACGGCACTTGTCTTCTCTCCATGCGAGCCGCAACTGCCCTTTCAGACGAATGCCACCAATAGTTTTCATACGGAAGATATTCTGTGATGCAGCGTACAGCGCAATTGGACGCGCGTAACGCGCGCAGGAGCGTTTCGGCCCGGATTTCTGGTTCTGCTTTCGACCATGTCGGCGTCGCAAGCGTTCGTCTTCCCACTCAAGGAATTTTCGAACGATAGAGTCAGGCTTGAATTATTTGACGTGGGTCGCTCTATTGCACCATGGATACCCCTCTGATGTTATACTCGCCGATATCCAGCAGCTGTTGCCCCGCCACATCGCGCTCGTAGACGAGATCGTAGCACATCCGGACTTGATTCGTTACATGCCCTCGACACCTTGGACTTCGCGCGCGCACTTCTACTCGTGGTACTCCGAGGCGCAGATCGACAGCACACCCTCCACCACCGTCTTCGCCATCTTCGACCGCGTCACTTCCGAACCTGCAGGATTCATCGCACTGCTGAACACGAGCTCTGAACACGAGACAGCTGAAATTGGGTTCTTGCTCATTCTCCCACGATGGCAACGCACGCACGTTACGACTAACGCTGCGGGTCTGCTTGTCGAATATTGCATGCGCGATCTCAAGTTGCGAAGGTTGTGGTGGCAGGCGAATGCAGTGAATGTGGGCTCATTACGCGTGGCGGAGAGGCTTGGGATGAAGTTGGAGGGCATTCAGCGTTGGCAGCAGGTGCTTCCGGAAGGGAAAGAGGGCCCGAGGAGGGGAGAAGAGGAGAAGATCGGACGGCACACGGCGATCCTTGCCATTTGCTGGGACGATTGGGAGAAGGAGGAGGTTCGGGATGCGCTTCAGAGGCAAATGCAACACGTTTCGTGATTGTCGGTCGTCCCTCTGCATTCCTCAGGAAACTGTGAATGCGCAAATTCAGTGCAACTCGTATATCAGTTCCAGAAGGCCGCTGAAGAATAGTGCAGTAATCAGCTCCTCTATTATGCAGGTACTATATGCGCTCTGGAAGCCCTGCAATGTGCGTTTCGGCGGCTCGGCCCGAAGTTCCTCGTCTTCCTTTCGACCATGTCGGCGTCGCAAGAGTTCGTCTTCCCGCTCAAAGATCTCTCAAACGACAGAGTTAGGCTCGAGGTCTTCGATGTGGGTCACTATCCCTATCCTACGCTAATGGCGACTCTGACATTACGCTCGCCGATATTCAGCAACTGTTTCCGCGCCACATCGCGCTCGTAGACGAGATCGTAGCGCACCCGGACTTGCATCGATATCTGCCCTGGACGCCCTGGACCTCGCGCACCCATTTCTACACTTGGTACTCCGCGCGCATCGATAGTACACCGACTACCGCTCTCTTCGCCGTATTCGATCGAGTCACATCCGAGCCTGCGGGATTCATCGGATTGTTGAACGCGAGTCTCGAGAACGAGACGGCCGAAATCGGATTCGTGCTCATCCTCCCGCGATGGCAGCGTACACATGTTACGACCAACGCTGCTGGTTTACTTGTCGAATATTGTATGCGCGATCTCAAGTTGCGGAGGGTGCAGTGGCAGGCGAACGCGGAGAATGTGGGCTCGATACGCGTGGCGGAGAGGCTTGGGTTGAAGCTGGAGGGTATTATGCGGTGGCAGCGGGTTCTTTTGGAAGGCAAGGAGGGACTACGAAGGGGAGATGAGGAGAAGAGGGGACGACATACTGCCGTGCTTGCTATTTGTTGGGACGATTGGGAGAGGGAGGAAGTTCGGGATGCGTTGCACAGGCAGATGGAGCGCGTCTCGTGAGTGTTACTCTTTTCACTCATCGGACGTACGCATTGGAACGTACTCCCTGTCACAACAATTGGGTTCTGCGCGAGGGAGGGAGGGAAGCAGTACGAAGCCAGAGAACTCTGTACAATAGAATCATATCTGCCGCTGATAGTCAGCGAAGTAGTCAGCTTGACTGCTCAGCAGCGCGACCAACAGTGCTCGCTTCCATGATCCGGCCAATCTGGTGTTGCTGTCGAGAGAGGTTCCTCTGACGGAGAGACAAGTGAGCGTTGGGAACCTCGATTCGACCCTCCTGCGTCTCCGAGAACTTCTTCCGCCTTCGGCTCCGCGGCGTTGGAGCAGTTGTTAGTCTGATAGACGGACCAGGTCCTCAGGAACAAGGGTGAAAGGCGCAGGAAAGGTATCAATGACGCGTATCACTGCGTGCTGTAGTAGTCAGGCAGCGTCACGGTTAGGAGAACGCGTGTGCAGAGTTCGGTTCTCTGCGAACGCATTGCTACGTAGTTTCTTACTCATTTCTCATGTATAAACACCAGCTTAGAGAGCACCCGGTCTCTCCCACCGCAGGTACGAGTGACATGCAGATCTCAATCTGAGTTCCCCTCAGAGCTATCGTAATGTTTGGAACGTTCACTGACTTACCCTGACAAAGACATGCGCCCAGGTGCTGTCGCCGTGGCGCGGGCGGCAGGCCATACCCTTCGGGATCAGGAGTCTAGAGTTCCTCTGTCAGCAACCCGGCGTTCCAGTGACCAGTTCCGGTCACTTCTACCCGGGAGCGGATTGACATTTCAGCGGTGAAGGATTCTGCACTCTTCGATGACGTGAGTTCGACATTCTACTCACGGACTGCTGCGTCCGATCCAACAAGGAGTAGGCGTCCCGGAGCGATCGTCGAATTCTTTGTAATCAGGTTGCCATATCGGGGACGAAAGATTCTCCTAGATTCCGGGGGGGCCAAATAAACCCCTTTCCGGCAAATCTGTATAAATGACGAGCACCGCGCCGCTATCTCGCCCTGCATTCCTCCCATCTCCATCTCCAACTCGAAATCGATATGACTATCGTCAAAGACTCGTCCGCGCCGCTCGTCGTCGTCGTCGGCGCCACTGGCATCCAGGGCGGCGGCGTCATCCGCGCGCTCGCCGCATCTGACAAGTCGTACCGCATCCGCGGTCTTACGCGCGATGCGAGCAAGCCCGCGGCGAAGGCGCTCGCTCAGCAGGGCGTCGACGTGCACGCCGTCAATCTCGTCGTCGAGAACGCGCCCGCCGTCAAGGATGCGTTCAAGGGCGCTGATATCGCCTTCGTACGCAGCGCTCACCTGCACATCCTCACTTATTCCTGACCGCTGCTCTCTCGCAGCTCGTAACCAACTTCTGGGAGCATCTGAATATGGCCAAGGCGCGTCAAATTACTCGGGAAGGCATGCAGTGGCTGATGTTCTTCGCAGGAAATCGAGGAGGGGAAGCTGCTTGTAGACGCTGCTGTCGAGGGTGGCGCAAAGCGCATCGTCTGGTCTGGTCTCGAGTCGTTCAGCGACGCGACGAACGGCCGTCTCTCGCACGTCGACCACTTCGAAGGCAAAGCCGCCATCACTAAGTACGCAAAGTCCAAGCTCGCCGGCACCGGCGTCGCGTTCAACCTCGTCGACGCGGGCCTGTACATGTCGAACGTCACCGACCTCGACGCTATGAAGCCGCGCCCCAAGGGAGACGGAACGTATATCATCGCCCTCGCGTGCACGCCGGAGACGACGCTGCCCTGGATCGATATGGTCTCGGATTACGGCTCGTTCGTGCGTCTGGCGATTGAAGACCCGGAGTACGCGAAGGGCGGCGAGATCTTCACCTACGGCGAAGAGTTGTCGTGGGCAGAGATAGCTAAGCAGCTCGGCGAAGGTGCGTCGTCTTGGGCATGAATAGGTCGCGAGCTGACGCGAAATACAGTGGCCGGGAAGACAGTCGCGTTCGTCCCCGTGGAGCCCGAGGCATACAAGGAGCAGCTCATCTCCGTTGGCACGCCGGAGCGCCTCGCGCTCGAGTTCCGTGACAACTTTGTTGGCTTCACGGACGTCGGCTGTGAGTCCTACGCGTTCACCTTCGACTCCAATGGACATGTGCTTACCTTACATTTAGACTACAGCGGGCGCCCGCTGACGAGCCATGCCAAGTTGTACAAGAAGCCGCGCACGTGGAAGGAGTTCCTCGCGTCGCAGGACTTGAGCAAGGTCTTTGTCTGAAGTTTGAACTCTGTCCAACCAAGAAGAAAGTAAACGAATGTAATCAATACGCGCATACGAGTTAAAGCAGATCTTTGACCAACAGCTATCTCCTGGTCGCATCGCCGGAGTTGAATTTGTGGGACGGCGCTGCGCTGCGGAGGTCCTGCCTTCGTTTTACTGGGGTCGACAAGAGCAATTTGCGGGGTAGAAAGAGGTACGTGAGCTGGATTCTGGTAGCATAATCCAACGCGTATTTGCTGCGGGTCTCGCGAGAGTGAATGTCTACTCCGTGGTGATGGAAAGGAGAAGAAAAGATATGTCGCAGTCGGTCTCTGCCGCGACGCGTCTTGTCTTCAACCACACGCAGATGGTTGCCAGGCTCCCTCTTACCTCTCGCAACTGGGCTGAAACACGCTGACACGTACACCCAAACACCAACGACGCTCGCGCTGCTTCTTATGGTCGTTAAAGCCGTCAAACATGTCCTACGATGTTGACCTTGCTTGCGACCTCCAGAACACCGTCAGATTCCAGGTTGCATACTTACCTCGCGGATACGAGCAATGTGTTCCTTGTGCGACCTGACTATGCCTTGCTGATCAGATACGGACGTGATGCTTAGCTAGGCGCACAACGCTTCGAAGTTCGAACGCGTCAACCGCAGCCTTGCGCGTCCATATCGCACATCTTGTCCGCGTCCACCTCTTTCTCGCCTCATGGACACTATTACATGCGCCCGCGTTTCCTTACGAGTCTGTCTGTGGCGGTTGATGCGGGTATTTTCTACTGCTGCACATGGGAGACTGACTGGCTCCCGGCGATCGCATACCTTCGAGCATCCGTACCTCCGGTGCTCTTGACGCAAACCCCTCTAGGAAAATGACAGATAGGTTTCTGGATAAGAGTGCAGTACGAGAGACAGGATGTCCGCAGCGTGTTACTCAGCAGACTGCTTTGTAATACGAGCGCCGGCCTTCTGCCACTTCAAGTTAAAGCAGGACTCGCGCCACGGTTCACGAGAATCCGCTTCGACATGACCATCGTGCAAGATACGACCGCGCCCCTCGTTGTCGTTGTAGGCGCCACCGGCATCCAGGGAGGGAGTGTCATTCGCACCCTCGCCGCGTCCGACAAGCCGTATCGCATTCGCGGTCTCACACGCGATGCGAGTAAACCCGCCGCCAAATCTCTGGTACAGGAGGGTATCGAGGTTCATACCGTCAATCTCGTCGTCGAGAATGCGTCGGCTGTCAAGGCGGCGTTCCAAGGCGCTGATATTGCGTTCGTACGTCGCGTCTTCCTCGATTCCCACTCGTTTTTTACACTGCGCAGCTCGTAACGAACTTCTGGGAGCACCTTGACATGGCCAGAGTGCGTTCAAAACCGCGTTGTAGTACCGAATACTGTCTAACCATGTCGTCTTATAGGAAGTGGCGGAAGGAAAGCTGCTGGTGGACGCCGCAGTAGAGGGTGGTGCGAAGCGCGTCATCTGGTCCGGTCTTGAGTCCTTCAGCGACGCTACGAATGGTCGTCTCACCCACGTCGACCACTTTGAGGGCAAAGCGGACATCACTAAGTACGCCAAGGCGAAACTCGCGGGTACGGGAGTCGCGTTCAACCTCGTTGACGCGGGACTGTACATGAGCAACATGGTGAACCCCGGTGCCATGGTCGGGCCGCGTGCAAAGGGCGATGGAACCTATGTCATCGCTCTCCCGTGCGCAAAGGAGACGAAGCTCCCGTGGATCGATATGGCTGCCGATTACGGCTCGTTTGTTCGTCTCGCTATCGAGGACGCGGAGTACGCCAGAGGAGGCGACATCTTTACCTCCAGCGAGGAGTTGTCCTGGACCGAGATCGTGAATCAGCTCTCGGAAGGTGACGTGCTGGGCTACACCCTTCACGCAGCGTGCTCACAGACGATCTAGTAACCGGCAAAACAGTTGTGTTTGAGTCTGTTGAACCCGAGGCGTACAAGGAGCGACTCGTCGCGCTCGGCACTTCTGAGCGCCTCGCTCTCGAGTTCCGCGACAACTTTGTGGGATTCGGGGAAGTGGGGTGTGAGTCGCGGTCTTCAGACTTCCCGTCACCGATGTGCTCACTTTGCTCTCAGACTATGCTGGCCGTCAGAGCACCGCCTACGACAAACTTGCCAAGAAGCCGCGTGCATGGAAAGACTTCGTCGTTGCCCATGACTGGAGTAGTATATTTGTCTGACATTCGAACCGATGGAATTTCATGAGTCGAGTGATGTCAGGGAGAGTTGGGGTATCGTGGAAGCGTGTAGTCTCCGCCGCACTGTCTGGGCTTACGAATGACGGAGCCACTCGCCTTTGAAAACGCCCGGAGCTGGCCAGTAGCGCACCGAGAATGAACTGGCAAAAATTAGACCTGTCATTTGCTTCCCGAATATTTCCAATGATCTCATAGTGCGATATACTATCATATAGTAAGGACTGGCTGTCCGGTGGAAATGTCGGAAGAGTCGACGGTCAGAGCCAGAGGAAGGTTCGACGTATGCAGTTGTCTACCTCTCGAATGTTGCCTAGTTCATACTGGTACTCCAACCGGCCGCTCCTGCCGGGTCCTCTCATAGCGGTCCTTTCACTCGTTGTGACCCTTATCCCCGAAGAGCGTGTCCCTACTGAGTGTGTCGGAAGCGTAAACCGAGGAGAGGTTCAAACGGCGTTCGGACCGCACTTGCACGATGAAAAGCGACAGACCTAAAGGCCTTCATGGCTTAATGGGAGCCCACACCTACAAAACAAGGATTCCAATGCTCGTGTAGGGAAGTAAAGTGACTTGGAAGATAAAGCAAAAGAATTGCCTCCATGCCGGATTGAACGACAGACCTCACCATTACGAGTGGCGCGCTCTACCACTGAGCTATGAAGGCCTTGACGCTTACTGTTTCTTACTGTACAGGCTCGGTTTGGGGGCCGTTTGGTCGCTCACGGGAGCGGGATCTGCCACCTCGTGTTTCCCGCACCTTCCACTTGACCACCAAATGTCTTCGCCAGCTTACTACGACGGCGAGTTGCCCTCGCTGGTGCTGCCTGCCGAGCTGGAGCAAGAACTTGCGTCAAACGTGCGCCGCACTTTCAGTCATGCTGTCAAGGATTTGCTAGGACCTGCGCCGAGGTGCGTCGACCTCCTGTAACGCGCATGTTACAGCCGCCACTATTCGTATTGACCACTGACTGACACAGTGCCTCGAGCCTACGACGTGCGGTGCGTGCGGTCAACGACTGCATTCAGACTGCCCTCGCTGCGGAATTGCGCGATCACAACGAGCGAGCGTCCTCTCACCGCTTGCCCACTGAGCTGTGGGTCATGATCTGGGCCCATCTTCCGATGCTAGACTGTATCGCAGTCACACACGTCTGTCATTTCTGGCGCGCCACAGCCGTTGCATCGCGGCGTTTGTGGTCGGTACTCGAGTTTCGCTCGTCCGCGCACGGGGAGGGTTGTGATTGCGACGTTTGCATCGCGTGCTGCAAGCAAGACTTCCAATCTTTCGCCTTGCTCTGCATACACTGCTCCCAGCCTCGTCCAACGGGACAGTCTACAAACCCCAATCTTGTACAAGCGTCACTCGTACGAAGCGCCGAACTTCCTCTGGCCGTCGAGCTCAACCTGGACGGCGAGTATCCATGCTGGACTTCTGTCCAAGTGCTTGCTGAGCTACTGGATGGCGATTCTGCACGAGTTCAATCTTTCCAGATTGCCCTGTGGAGGCCATCAATCCTTTCCGACATCTTCGAGACGCTGCCAGATTTCCCAGCGGTGCAGTCCGTCCGCATAGACATCTGTGTATTCACGGAGAATGACATGGAGTTCTTCTTGAACTCCACACGGTTTACCTCCCTCCGTCATCTACAGATCTCAGTTGGCGATTATACTGCCCTTCTTGATGCCTTGCTACGCGTTCCGAACATCTCAGAACTCCACATCGAGATATCAGACGGATTCTTCTTCCCACGCGCTGATAGCGACGCGCAGCATACCAAGTTTCCAGAATCAATGGCAGCCCACCTTCGTACTCTGACGGTTTCCAACATTCTACCTGGCTCGCTAGAACATCTGTTGTTGAATCCGTGCCGAGCCACGAATCCGCGACAACTAGCTCTTCACTACCGGACACCATCACTCTACCCTTTCACGCTTTCCCTAAACACTGTCCCGCTCGGCTTCGAGATTTTCAACGAACTCGAGGACGCGGTGCAGATAACCATCGCCGAATCTGAACGGGGAGATGGATCGTGCGAGATAGAAGGATCAGATGGCCGCGGCTCGAGGAGAGAGGTGGTTATTCACCGTTCTGCTATATACGGTCTGTGGAAGTCAGTGCAGGCTACTTCGGTTACGTCACTGGATGTTCATCTCCGTCTTTGGAAAGGTGCTCTTGCTACGCTGGAAAATCCTCTTCCCGCCGTTCGCTGGCTGACGCTACGCGTTCACATCCATTCCGACGAGCGACTTGGCTTAGACGCTGAGTTGATACGTGCACGCCCTCTCCTTCCAGCCCTGGAGTGCGTCACTCTTTCAGCATTGGACGCGCCCCCACGCATGGCCATCGTCGTATCGGAGCGCCTGACGGGGTTTCTCCGGGCACTTCGTGACGATGGAGGCATTCGCGTTCTGGTTTTACGTGGCCTCTGCCTCAGAGAGGTAAATCCAGACCTGTTGAAAATCGTTCAGGACGTTAGAGATGCTCCAGGATTCGTTCAGTCCCATGTCTTGGTTAATCCATAGTTTTCCCTCCATTGTAGCTCGTCGTACTATTGGCTTCTTGTCGTACAAGCGCAATGCGGACGCCGTTTGCCGGTGATCATCAGGAATAAGAACACGATTTGTAGTCGCTACGTAACACTCGAAAAGTGTAGTTATTCTAAGCCGCATGCTCTTTCCAGTGTTTCCACGATGTCTGGATCTCAACAACAAGGCCAGATTCGTCCGATGCACGAGACGTTCCCTTGAGGGAAATGCCCTGCAGTATGACTCGAGGTAGCGGACCAGTGTCGCGCCCGATTATCGCGCAGACCAACCGGGAGAGCTCGGCTCGCGATGTCCTCCTGACTCGCTTCGTCGGTTGTACCGCTCTGATCACGAGTTCCTGGAGCTCAGGAAAGTAGACGTGCGCCTCCTCTTTCTCAGCAATTTCAACGTAAAAGTCAACGAATTTCGAAAGGTCGATGTTCTCAATGCCGCCTTCGTAGGAGACGATCAACGTGAGGTGGTGCACTCGATGGAAACTCGTCGTAGCAGGCTTCTCGGAAAATCCGGTCGACCAGAACCAGGTGTCTGCATGGATAGTGACCGATGCGGACGTCGCGAATGGCACCTGGGGCCAAATTCGAGATAGGTGGTCTGCTCCCTGAGGAACCAGAAGCCTGCGCACACGTCCGGTGATATCTCGGCCTTCAACAACAACCCTCCAATGCCCGCCGAAGAAGCCAAGATTGATAGCTTCTGCGACCTGCCGAGACCCAACAGTCAGGTCCGAGACAGGTGCCGTATTCCACAGTACGTCCATGAGCGGCCCCTGGTAAGCTTGGGTGCGCGAAGACTTTTGGAGCTCCAAGTCAATGCGCGGACAGGAGGGAAGATCGAGTGCTTTAGCCATGTCTGATCCGAAAGTAATACTCGAGATGTAGATGGACGTCAAATGGGATAGTAGATTGCGCAAATCATCCGTGCGATGAAAATCAGGGAGCGTAGCCTCTAGCGCGTAATTGGCGCCAGCGAGTCGCATGTTCAGGTGGAGAGTCTCGAGCATGGGGCAGGCGGAAAGGGTGGAGATCAGGTTGTCTTCGCTGACGAACACACATGTCAGGCTTTCCAGTTGAGGGACGTGTAAAAGTTGCTCGGTGGGGACGGCGCTGGTGAGGGGCCAGTCCGATTCCAAGTCTTTGAGCATCGGCAGAGAGCACCGCGACTCAAAGACCGCGTCTTCGGGCTCGACAGATGTCATGATGCCGTATTCGTCTCTGAGTGCGATAAGCTCGAGTTGTTCGAGGGCCGGAAACTCTTGGAAAGCGTTGAAAAACGCGGGAAGCGCCCGTCCGTCGCCGGTCACAAACGTGATAGTGCGCAAATGTGGAGTATGCGGCTCGAGGGCCTGTGCGAGCTCTATGATTTCACGATCGTCACAGAATATCGCATCGATGTATATGCGAACAGACAAGGGATAGGGACGGCTCCATTTCAGGGCGCACTCGAAGTTGGAGAAGTTCGAGGACTGGTAGTCGGGGTTAGACTCCTCCCCACAGTCTTCGCAGTCACAATCTGTGCCGTGAAGAGAGGAGTAGAAGTTGAGCCGCGACCATATACGTGGGGTGCTGGTGGCCATTACACGCCATGCGTGGCTGACGCGCGTTACTGCGAGGCGGTTCCGCAGGTCGAGTCGCTCCCAGATCTCGCACCAGACCTCGGCGGGCACGCGTGCACAGACCAATGCGGAATTATGCGCGCGCAACGCAGGGGAAAGAGCAGAAGATACTCTGTCTTTGATAGCACTCGATATCCGTGTTGCGCTCGCAGCGCTGCAAAAGTACGTTTAGTCGGATAGCACACCAGCAGTCGCATTGCGCACGCACTCAGCGGCACAGCCTTGCAGCGCAGTCACGAAGATGTTATGTACGAGTCCGTCGAGCTGACGCGCCAACGGTGCGGGCAAATCGTCAGGCTGGAAGGAGGAGGCCATGCCAACACGTCCGACTCGGCATCATCCGGTAGTAAGCCTCCTCGAACCGGTACTTCTTACTAGCAACATGCGCCGCGCGGCTTTGCGCGGCTAATGGCGGTCACGCATGCTCCTGGAGAGAGATTCGTGTCCGATAACGAAAGCTCGCAGATAAGAAAACATCACATGCGTGACCGTAGATCCCTATTCAGACGGTCCTCCGTATGAGAGACGTGGCGAAATCCGAGAAAAATCGGGACTCGGCGTTGCGAAGCGACGTGTTATATCGGAAGCAAATTAGGCGCCCGAGTCTACGATGCTGGT
>KV426508.1:4010-30423 GCA_001632375.1 Exidia glandulosa HHB12029
AGGTTCACCCCCGTATGGCGCTGTGGTACGGAGGGGCGTCCAAGTCAAACTCAGGTGCGTGCAAATAGACCGTGCATACCTTCGAGAGCTCAACCACATCTAGGAGGAGCGTCAACGGCTCGTCCTTAAAGACGAAGGTAACCGTGACTGCCATGAGTGGCTGATGGTTCGGTGACGTCCAAGTGTCAGTAGCGAAGCTGAGCTCGCCGTCATATTCCTTTGTGGTGCGTTAGCGACTGGTTCACTGCAGTCAAATGACTGTACCTTTAAGAGTTTCGCGATGCGCTGACGACAATTTACAAACACGGTCCGAACGTCACGGGATACTGTCGCGATGGACGGTATATAATGCGATGGGCGTCCGGTGAGCATCAACTTGCGGAACTGGCGGTCCTTGACGATGCTGTATGGGCGTCCGCTCTCAGCGACCCAGCGTACAAACGAGGCCCTGCGAGATTCTGTTCAATAGAGGCACAGTACGACACCACGAGTACGTACCTTGACTCTGTCTTCGTCATGAGCTTATGCGAGAAGGTCACCTTGCCCTTGCCTGCTCGTTCGAAGGATGCTGTGATAGACCCATCGCGCATGTGTCCAATCGTTTCGCCGAGGCTCTCGCGTGCGTCTTCGGCACTCTTATGATTAGGGTGTTTCAGGGGTAACCCTGGGGTATTTTGAGAGCAACCCTTACTCCTACCCCCAATACCCCGGGGTACAACCCCCAGGGGTTTACCCTCGGATCAGCAGTCAGTCACAAGCATCTTACATAGGTGAAAGTGAGAGGAGTGACTCTCAGAGCTTGTATATGCATCTCTGTGACTTTAATCCATTCATAGATATACAGAATACTAAAGGGGAAGCATCAGAAATAATATTAGGTTTACTTCCGCTTACCCTGGGGTATCGTGAGGTCAACCCTTACCCCTACCCTCCATACCCTGGGGTACAACCCCTGGGGGTTTACCCCTACCCCTGCAACACCCTACTTATGATTGTCGCACGTCTTCTTAACCGTGTCATGTCCGAAGCAGCCGATTGCATGCGTGCGCAGATTGCTTGTCGAGCTGCGGTCTCGTGTGTCGAGAAAGCGCCGCACAGTGTGTGACGCCTTCTTGCACGGCTGTGCGGCACAGATGAACTCGTGGTAACGTCGCCCTTTGCTGTACCCGATAATAACGTCAGGCTTAAAGAATGCGTAGACCGGGGAATTCCATGTTTTCTGCATGCGCTCTGAAGTGTTTGTTAGTGCGTAGTGCGGCGACTGGGTGGAGATGCGTATACCAAGTTGTGCTTCTTCGCTCTCCTCTTCGAGTTCCTCCGATGCCGCCTCTTCCTGAGCGGGCTGCTCGCTATCTGAGCCTAGCATGCTCTCGTCGATGACCTCCTCGAAGCTGACGCTACCATTGCGGGTGGACCCTGAAGGGGAACTGCCGCGCGTGCTCGGTGCCGCCGATTTCTGCTTCTTCGGGGCAGAGCTAGACCCAGGGCCACTTCCGGACGCAGCACGCTTGTGTGCAGTGGTACCGGGCACCTGGTTAGAGTCTTTCGCCTTGCTGGAGTCTTTTGGCTTAGGAGGCATAGAAGTGAGTGGAGGATAAGGTCAGCGGAGATGCAAAGACGATCGAAGACACCGGAGTTTAGTGCGGGTACGAGCCGGGTACTGGCGGGTTGCGGGTATCCAGACCGCTACCCGTACCCCCACCCGCTGTACCCCCGGGTATTACCCGCACGGGTTAAGCCGTACCCCTGCAAATCACTATACGTCCTCAATCTATGTTTCTTTCCATCGATATGACATCTATCGCCATCACGAATTACTCATACGAAGGCAATTCAACGCTACAGTACAAGTTCTTCATTGCTCTGCTCTACTCATTCATGGTAATGGTGGCCCTACTATTCTCCACGCCTCCCCATACCTCCAACCCCGCATCGTCACGTCGTGCCGGCTTCCAGTGGTACGCCCCCGCCAGCACAGATCGAAGAAGTACTCCGTAGTCGTCATCGAGCGCATAGTAAGCCAGATAGACTCCTTCTTGATCGTAGCCTCGACTAATGTCCACCACAGCGCCATGCTGGTCGGAGGGATCTCGTCGATGGGGTTAAAGATGACCCTTCCTAGTGGTGTCGGGTTTCCAGCCACGTCTGAGGCGATGTTGCGTCGTCAGTATCTTGAATCGTGACCAAGGCGAAAACTCACATAGAGCAAAGCTGTGGTATACCTGTCGGCCAATGACGGCCGGATAACGCTCGAGAAATACGACGGCGGTAAAGTCCGCGAGGGGCGTAACAGCTACGCCGATCTCAGCGCGTGCCGAGGGACTCGCCAAGTAATTCCTTGCAATGTCGAATTCTTTGATCGGTGGCTTATCGACGAGCTCGTGTAAGACAGCGTCGAGAGAGAAAGACCGCGAGAGAGGTTGGGCGAGTAGCTGACGCATCTGCGAAGTGACGCTTGCTGACATTGTACGAAATCGATTAGCGGACGATGACGATGAACTGAATGCGAGAGTGTCTGGTGAAGTCTTGAATGAATGTCTCTCCGGTTTATGTCCTCTCATCTGAAGCGCCGACCACCGACCACCGAGCGCTTTGAGCCGCGTCTGAAAGCGTGAGGTGGGGTGCACCATGACGAGTCAAGAGATGAAGCGCAAAAGCGAAGCGAAAGCGAGGCTTCAAGCGCTGAGCGCTTTCCATGTTGCTCGATCTGGCGCCAACATCGGTCACGGGGGGTGTATAGATGGACGAGTCGGAAAGACTCGGCTCCTGTCAGCAAAGAGGTCCCGTAACAGAGGCAGCAACGATGTCTTATGCGAAAGGGCAACGAACACAGGCCTACATAAGGAAAAAGACAGGCAGGAGGAGATGGAATAGGAAAAGAGCTTAATCCGGGGAGGAATCGAGTCGTTCGTAGTAGGATAGTGGTGGAATGTGAAACTTGAAGCAGGCAAGTGCACGTGAAGTATGTTAGAGGATGATGCACTTTTTTGGCTTCTTGACTGGCAGCTTAACTGCCGCCACAAATGCCTGGAAAAGATGTCAGCAGGTATGGGTGAAGAAATAAAAATCGCCGCAAGCACTGAGAGAACTTATAAAGCAGCAGAAGGCGCAGGTCTCTCGATGCCGCCTTCCGCTACAGTATAAGCTGGTCATTGCAGATGAAGGTGTTGCACGGTACGTGGGACGTGCGCCGCCGTGGCGCCGGCCATGCAGCCATGGCATTTGAAAGGAGTAGGAGTAGGACTATGTCGCACAGTACAGCTTCCCATTGTGCTTCCCCGAGACGGGACCAATGCATGAAGGTAGTGGTAAATAACGGACCTCTTCAAACACGTTCTTGACGCCCTCCTGAGTAAGAGCCGAGCACTCGACATACTTGAACGCGCCAAGCTCTCGCGCGAGGCGGTCGCCCATCTCAGGCGCGATGGGCTGCTGCTTGTTGCGAGAGAGCCTGTCGAGCACGCCCTGGTCATTGCGCAGGTCGATCTGGGTGCCGACGATGAGGCAAGGGACGCCCGGGCAGTGCTGGTGGGCCTCCGGGAACCATTTCCGCTTGACGTTCTCGAACGAGGCGGGCGATGTGACGTTGAAACAGACGAGGAAAACGTCCGTTTGCGGATACGAGAGCGGGCGCAGCTGGTCGTACTCATCTTGACCTTGAAGACAGGGTCGGTGGTGAGCCAGACGAAGGCTAATCTGAGAAGGACGAACCAGCCGTGTCAAAGAGACCGAGGGTATATGGGTCGCCATCAACCATGACGGTGGCGGCGTAGCTGTCGAATATCTGTGCGGGTTGAGCAAGCGCCGACGGGCTGCGTACTCGCGAGCTCCGTACCGTAGGCACATACCCGCTCGGGAACTTATTTGTCGTGTAGGAAATGAGAAGACACGTCTAACGCGGCGTCGAGTTAGCGCTGTCGCGCGAGCAGAAACCAGTCGTGTTGGCGTACCTTGCCCACGGCATGGTCTCCTACTACAATCAACTTGATGGTAGTCTTCTTGGTCTGCATCTCAGCACTCGGTCAGGCTGCAGAATGGGGGTCAGCGCTGGAAGGAGACGGCAGCTACAGGGAGAAGGGCTGGGCGCAGCGAACAGCAGCAGCCACACGGGCACGCGTGAGGCAGGAGAAGTCGCAATGACGACGACGGGCAGCAGAAAGATGACTTACCCAATAGAGAGAAGGAGGATAGCGATTGAGGTGAGTTTGTGCTGCGAGGTCGAGTGCTACAAGGTCGAGCGTCGGAACGCGGAACCCCATGTCGTGGGGTCAACTTGACGTTCGGGTACAGAGCGCACAGAGGGCGCCCGACTTCGTTACCTATTTGACCGAAAAGGGATTTTGAGCGGCTCTGCGCTCGCTATCGTCGGCATCATAGTGCGAGCTATGGGCGCTGGTGCTGTTGTCGTGCGTCTGGTTTGGGTCGTCATCCGCGAGCCGCGGACCATGAACTAGGCACCAGGGAGCAAGCATTTCCGGAAGTCATCGACCAGAGTAGATGCAGAAGCAGCAGCAGGCACGGACGGAGAAGTTAGTATCGCCCTGGAGTTCTTGTCGACGGAGCTGGACAGGGGGAGCAAAGTTCAAACGCGTCAAGATTGCGCAAAATTTGAACGTGAATAGAGGTGTGCGCATGCTGGATGGCGTCCCCGCGCGTCGCGGGCTCAAGCTTGATACATAGTAAGCACTTGTGTCCATGTTCCAGGAGAATGACTACAAGAGTGGACGTGAGCAGCAGCACACGAAGCGCGCTCGCGGTGATAGTCCGGACGTATATTGTCTGCCATTGCGGTCAAACGTGCCAGAGTGTGCGGGACAGATGTTTCCAGGACGCGTTGCGCATGCGAAAGAGTTGGGAGACGTACGTTGTCGGGATCGCCCGGCGACTCACAGCCGTTGCCACGATCCTGTACATCTATATTCTACTGGAAACGATTATAATGTCAAAGTATAGCTACTAGGACGTATATGTGCTTGAATGTGCGAGAGTCGGCATTACAGGATCGTGTCCCGTTAGTAGTTTGAGGTCACCAAATCCCAAGCCTTGGGCATCTCCAACCTCCGCCTGTCGAGATAAAACTTTGCACTTCCTGGTTGTCGTGCAAAGTAGTCATAGTCCGCTACCACGACGACCAAATCAGGCGCACGGAGATGCAGCCCCTGGACCATGTTCGTTGGCGCCATCGAGCCGAACATGGCTTTACCGAAGCCAAAGGCCGACGCAAGCCGCATCATCCTGACGGACGGGAAGACTCGTAACGCGTCGACAAGGTTCTCTGCGCGTACGAGACCGTCATCCTCGGGGTCTGCGCAGCTGTAGATCTCAAGCCGCGTGACGGACGGGAGCGAATCCTCTTCTTCCAGAGCGCGGGAGAGGTTGCGAAGGCCGCGAGGCTCGCGGATGGATACGGCGCGCGGGGAGGCAGAGTGCTTGTGCAGCAGCCTCATAATCGTCGGAATGCACGCGACGCTGTCGTCCTCCAAGCGTGTATGGCTCGCAGGAAGGAGCGGCGGGCTGCACACGATTCCGAGGTAGACCAGCTGCCGACACGTCCCGGGCACCTGTAAGATATGCAAGAGGACCGCAGGCGCAGCATGTAGATGCGTCAAAAGCGGGAACTCTGGCAATTCGTGTGCGTCGAAGAGATGGTGCGGGTACACGAGATGCGTAAGCGTCCGCGCATGCCGCGCGATAAAGTCCACAGCAGGCACGTCACATTTGATCTCGAGCCTCTGCAGGCACGGAAACGTGAGGCCTATAACCGCCGCGAAAGCCTCGTTAAGCTTGTTCGGGAGCGACAAGACAGTCAACCGCGTCATGTTCACGAAGCCGGCCTCGAACATGCTGACGACGGTCTCCTGAACGGTGGCCCCGCGACCCGCACCAATGTCGCTCCCAATATCGATGAGGAATGTATGAACATGCTGCGCATGTCCAGCGTGCGCGGCAAGACCTTGGAAAAGCGTCTGGATGCGGTGGAACGGCACGAAGAACTCCAGCGCGATTCGTCGATACACTCGCGGCGCGACCAATCTCTGCAATGGGCGGCTCGTGCGCAGGAGAACAACGAGCTCCGGTCGTGCCAGATACGCGACGATCTGTTCGACGATCTCGATGGGCAGGTCAGCGCCCGTCGCGCGTTTCAGCGCCGGTACTGCGGGTTCGGGCGCGAGTTCGCTGCTCGGCGAGAGCACAGGCGAGACGACGATGTTACTCGCCGTTACTAGGCCAGACGCGAGAGATAGAGAGTTTCGTTTGGAGCTCCAGAATGGCCAGCTGAGAGGCATGAAGCAGAAGCATGGCAGGACAGGTTGAACCACAGCCTCGAACTTGTCTTCGTCTATTTGGGGATGTCCCTGCAATCCCGACAAGCGCCGGCGACTGCGGCCGCGACACCTTGTTGAGGAAGGAATTCATAAAGAAACATGAGCCTGAAGGATAGTCTTACCAGTCGAGTCGTACTATCCATCGTCCATCCCAGCTGTTCTAAGCTACATCCCCGATTTCTAACGTTTTCCACTCGTTTAGATGATGTATCACACCTCGCGCTGGACCCACTCTCACCACGAAAGACCTGAAGTTCCCGAATCTTCTCGTTTGAGCGCTCCCACAACGCCGCTCACAGTTGTGACGGCCACTTCGGCACTTCGCCCTGTCATGCACACGCGAAGAAACCTGGCTCACGCACAACAAGTACTCCTCACCGCACGCACACAATCCTACGGCTTGCAATGACTTAAATGGAACCCATCGTCAGCTGCGCCTGAGGATATACTGACACCATTGCTCACATGCGCTCACAGGTCATTTCACACGGGATGCAGCATGCATAAAGCAACATATGTCATTACATGCTACAACTCTCATACAGGCATACTCGTAACTTCGATCCAGATCAGGCGGACAGGTAAGCAGGCAACGGGGGAGCGCGGACGGGGACGGAGCGAACATTCAGTCGAGTCAAGTCAAGTCGAGGCACGAAGCGAAGCGCATCAGCCAGTAATGGCGATATATAAAGCCAGAGCAAGTCGAGGTATTCGGTGCTTACGCGGTGCGCTCGCCACGGAGACGACGCGCGAGCGCGAGGTCCTTCGGCTGGATGGTCACGCGCTTGGCGTGGATGGCGGCCAAGTTGGTGTCCTCGAAGAGGGAGACGAGGTACGCCTCGCTGGCCTCCTGGAGTGCGAGCACGGCACTCGACTGGAAGCGCAGGTCCGTCTGAGAAAGCGACGACATCAGTAAAAGACCAAAGGACATAAAAAAGAAGGGGAAAAATACCTTGAAGTCCTGGGCGATTTCACGGACGAGACGCTGGAAGGGCAGCTTGCGGATGAGGAGCTCCGTGCTCTTCTGGTAGCGACGGATTTCACGGAGAGCGACGGTACCAGGGCGGAAACGATGGGGCTTCTTGACACCACCAGCCGGGGTCTAGACATGCATGTCAGTCACTGAACGGCGCTCTCACAAAGATTCAACGCACCTGCACAGACTTGCGTGCGGCCTGCTTGGTGGCGAGCTGCTTACGGGGCGCCTTGCCACCGGTAGACTTGCGAGCGGTTTGCTGTTGGTCGGAGCCGGAGGTATCGGACGAGACGGAGATAGCGGAATGTCGGAGTGGCGGGGTTCAAAGTCAACCATGCCCGGTCGCACCATCCCATCAAGTAGTGATGCCGATGCGATTTCGAGAGCACGGACGGCGCAACACATTCAAGCGTCGAGTAAGAGTACAGAAAAGCAAAGAGGATATCGTCAGCGTCGGTTGCATGCATAGATGGACGAAAATGGCCAGACACGTCGCTGACGTCGTCATCGTCGGCGACGACGACGACCATCGCAACGAGCGCGCACGCCCGCTCCCTGCCACGGACGGCCTGGACACTCTAGCAGTCGACTAACCTTGGTACGGGCCATATCTACTTCGTATTCTTGCTAAAGCGGCTTCCCTGCGCGGGTTGTGGTGGTGGTTCGAGGCGAAAAGACGAGCGGCGGGGAACCGAAAAAGCGAGGTGGAAAGTCGCTGGCCGGTCTGGCCCTTTTGTGACGCGAATGCGGCTTGGGAAGTTTCGGCGCGGGGCTTGACTTTAGGGCAGGGCATCTGAGATTGAAAACGCAAGCGTTTGAAACCGTTTCTTTGGCGGTTGGAAGTTCCGGGCGGTGCCTTGGCGCTGCACAGCCTCCATGCGCCTCCGACACTCGCGTTTACTGTTTCCCTTGCAACTCTTTCCTCAACGGCAGAATGTCACTCAGGCCCAGCTTTGGCTTTTGCATTCTATGCATTTTGCGTATATGTAGAGTTGCACTAAGCTCCCGGATTCAGCCGAACATTGTCGACTTCTACTCTGAACACTTTCTGCAAGCATCATAGCGAAGAAATAGACATGTACAGGGGTGTAGTACGCCTAGTGTACCGAACTGCCTACGCTCCTTCACTGTTCGTTCACGTAGGTTCGCGATTGGATCTGAATCACCCAGTCTCCCCGTTGCCGCCTGCCGCGTGTTTAGAGCGTGCATAACTGTCACAAGTAAATCTCTCTCCACCCTGTGCCGGCGAGCATATGCCAGCAACGAGCTGAAGAAGGGTGACTGAGAACGTTGTGCGAGGATCGTTCATATGACTTCGAGGCATTGTGGCCAGCCCGTGACTCAACCTAAGCGGTGCACCCGACGAGGACAGTCATGCTGAGACGAGACATGCCGAGACGTGCGACGGCATAGTGTTCCCGAACACGTACGAGGGAGTGCAGGTGTGATGAGTCCCTGTTGTTTCAAACGCGTCAGGTTCTGGTGCAGTGCCGAGATGCTGCGAAGCACATAGAGAGACCAGGAGACAGGAATATAGAGCCAATGGGGGTAGAGAGAGAGTATATGAGAGTGGGTCCCCGTAGATTAGGAGAAGCGGTTGGCAACAGGCCTGCGTTACCAGACAGCTCCGCCCGAATCGCCCGCCCTCTTTACGCATCGACCTCGGGGAGTTTCGTCTGCCGGTGTGAGTCTGTTTGGCGCTTCAAAGGGGACTATATGTTGACTCTGGATTACGGGCGGGATAACAGAAGTGTATAGTTCGAGCCGGGTTGCGTCTTGACATCTTACCATCCCGCCCGCCCGCCCTTGCAGTACATACTCACCGCACCCGCCCGCCCTTCTTCTCTCTATTAGGTGCGTCCAGCTTCTGCCGCCCGCCGTCGTCCGTCACAGCCCCGAGACCGTTCTCCTCGCCGCGCCCGCGCCAGTGCCTCGCTCTGATCCCATCGCCGGCCGCCCATGTGGCTGCTGCAGCCCAGCCCCTGCTCCCCGTCGCCGCCGTCGTCGCCCAGTGCTGACCGCCAGCCCACAGCGTGACCGAGTGCCGAGATGCAGACCATCAAGTGCGTCGTAGTAGGGGACGGTGCCGTGGGCAAGGTGCGCCAACTCGAGGTCTCTGCTCGCACGACAGCGCTAACCCGACGCCCCGCTAGACGTGTCTTCTCATTTCCTACACGACAAACAAGTTCCCGAGCGAGTATGTGCCCACGGTACGGAGCTCGCCCTCACAGCCCGCCGGCGCTAGCTCACTCGCCGCAGGTGTTCGACAACTACGCCGTCACCGTCATGATTGGCGACGACCCATACACCCTCGGTCTCTTTGACACGGCTGGTGCGTATCCTCGTTCTCTGTACCTTCGCTCGCTTACGCCGTCTCCGTCGCCAGGCCAGGAGGACTACGACCGGCTGCGGCCGCTCTCGTACCCGCAGACGGACGTCTTCCTCGTCTGCTTCAGCGTCACATCGCCCGCCTCGTTCGAGAACGTCAAGGAAAAATGGTTCCCGGAGGTCCACCACCACTGCCCGGGTGTCCCCTGCCTCATCGTCGGCACCCAGGTCGATCTGCGCGACGACCAGGCCGTGCTCGACAAGCTCGCACGCTCCAAGCAGCGGCCCATCACGCCCGACATGGGCGAGCGCCTCGCGCGTGAGCTCGGCGCCGTCAAGTACGTCGAGTGCTCGGCTCTTACTCAGAAGGGCCTCAAGAATGTGTTTGACGAGGTGCGTGCTTTGCCACTACTTGCGGCCATGTCTCGGGCATGTGCCTAGTCCATGCCAGTGTTGTGCCATACAACTTCATTTGCAAGGACCAGCTTATACTGCAGCGGAAGGCCGTATCGTGTACTTTTTGCGCGATACGGCCTTCTGCTGCTGTATAAATCAGTTCTCGCAGTGCTTGGCATCGGCTATGCAACTCGCGCTTCTCTACCTCTTCACACATCCCCGCTTACCCCTTCCCCAGGCGATTGTCGCGGCACTCGAGCCGCCGGTGGTCAAGAAGCCGAAAAAGTGCCTCATCCTCTAATGTACTTCACGCGCACTCTCTCTCGGCACTCTACTATCCCACCCACGAGCGACACGATTCTCCTTCCCTATTCCATCTCCTCCTGCCCATCTTTTCCCCTTAGGCCTGTGTTCTTTCCCTCCTATAAGACGTCTTTGCAGAGGTCGGTCAGAGACTTATAGGGCATGGTTTTCTCCTCGCGTATTGAACATGTATACTCCCCGTTTGCCTCACATCCTTCTCGCCCTTTTATTAGACAGACGAACACGAAACGACACGGTTGGGAAAACGTACAGTACCTGCCTGCCGGACCGCGTGTGCCGTGACGTCTGTCGCAATGTGGCTGTTCAAGTCATCGTGTACGTCAATCGCGTCGTGCGCTCAGGCTGTACGACACATCTCCGTACAGGGCTGAGTACATCTCTGGTTCAACCGTTAAGGATAGGCGATGAGAGCCGGAGTGTGGCCGCAAGAAGTCCGAGCTGAGTTTGGTTGCGTTGTTCTCTTTTTCCTTTCTTCTCAGCGGACCACTATTACGATGTAACAAAAAGCGTGGTCCTGTTCATCGTTGTCAAGGTCTCATCCTTACTTGTCCTTTATAGAGAGACCACGCCTGGCTCAGAGACGTATAAAACCGGGGGTGTTGTGTGTTTCTGGTTCTCAACCTCCACACTCTTCATGGCTTACGCTTACGATACTGTGCAATTCGTTGTTCCGCAACTGCCTGGCAACGACGGCGGCCTGTTCGCATTCGTCTCTTATATCCCGCCTGTAGCGTTCGACGGAGCGGTCGAGCTTGTCGCGCTTGCGCCGAACAATGTTGGTCATGTGATCGCCAATTCCATGTCGGGGCTCTCAGTTCGCCTCCAATGGACCAATCCGCAGACGATGTCCCTCTCCGTTTGTTCGTCAATATTCAATCTTTCGTCCGTGTAGCTGAGAGCACTACAGGGACCTCTGCGGTGCAGCAGCCCGTGGCTAGAGTAACGTTCTTCAAAGCCCCAGTCGGTACGCCCCTGCCCGGCGCCGCGCTGCGCTACGCGCTTCTCTGCGCCCTGCGGACCGGGAGAGCGCATGTGGCACTTAGTATGCGCGTGGTGCAGCAAGAGCAGATGGTGTATACCACACGCTCGAACGGTCCTGCAGGTGAGGTGGTGGAGCAGCAAGTGCACGCGACGCGGGCGATGGCGAACTGGGTGATCACGCCGCTTGGCGCTATCGATGACGGGAACGCAGAGTAGATTTAGAGTTTGGAGCAGGGTTTCAGTTCTGCGACCGTTTCTTCTTTATTTCGATGTCCTGATCTGCGAATATTACGACTCCTCACGACTCATCCAATACACGTGGCCGCACCAAATTCCTTCGCCAGGGCTCTTCTCGCTTGTGAATACCCATCCCGTGGTCCTGAGATGTGCTTATGCAATGGAGAGTGACCATGTACGCGTGCGTTCACTGCTCCGGTGAGGGGCACCAGATGCAGTAACCGAGAAGTGCGATGCGAAGTCAAGTTCCCCAAGCTCTCGTCTTCAATAATATCATCACAAGAAGCAATTCTTGTGTGATTAATAGGCGGTGTGTATCTCTGTGGCAGCCTGACGACTCTCGAACGGCCCGGTGCACTGGCAGTGTACAGCATTATACGTGTTAATTGAACTTGTATTCGAGGGAGTCTAGATATCTACGATCCGGAACATCCTTTACAGCGTCATCGAGTGTCCGTTCCAGTGGACCGAGTACCGACCACGCCTGTCTTGTAAGACGACAGTGTGGCTAACTCTCACGGCATGTACAAGGGCGCGGCGTAAGATAGAGCCAGGATATCCAGTTGAAATAGCGCTGTCGTGGCTGAAGATGCAGGACACCCAGAAGGTAGGTCGAATAGTTCCAGGAGGAAAGTGGACTGTATACAGCGCGTCAGTAACAATGGGACGGACGAGAAGTACTGTGTCATTTCGACCGTAGGCTCGGCTAACGCATAACGCGGGCCGTCGAGCCGAGCCTATACGGGTCGCGTAACGCATAACGGATGGGCCACGCACCGGCGCTTATGGCCCATTTGGGCTCTGCGTGGTCCTCAGCCATCAAAATTTCCTTTTAAGGAAGGTCGTAACGCCTAACGCTGGCCAGCGAGCCACGCCGGAGACCTGTTGGCTCGGGAGCAAATTAAGCGCCCGAGCCTACGGTCGAAATGACACAGTATGAGGATGAGAAGGACTCACGAAGTTCCAATTCTATCCTGTCGCCGATGTAGTCTCCAGCGGCCCATGCGGCTGTGACTCGCCAACCCGTCGTCGTCTGCGCTATTGTATGTCTCGGACGAGTAGTGCGCGCAGAACGCAACGCTTCGTTGACTCCCTGGACAAAGGCATCGTACGAGATACCGTCAATCCAGTGAGCGAGCTGTTCGTTCAAGCCCGCAAGACTGCCTGGCACCGTCGATATAATCGGTGCGGTGTGATTTCCGAGAGTAGTAGAGGGCCGAGGAGGGGAATATGGCGGCGGCGGGTCGTTCTCGGACGCTGCATCGTAAAATCCGGGAGGTAGGGCGCGACTCGCATCTTCCTCCGGATACCCGACTTGAGGAGGAGGAAGCGTGGAGTATGTCGGATGGTCTGGGCGTTGGCAAGACATGCTGTGAGGTGTGAGACTGAGGTGCTGATACTGACAGGATGATAACATCTGAATGGGAGACCAAGGCCGCATCCTTTTATAATCCTGCTCAGACGCCATTGTGGGCGCTTGAGACACTTGCCTACGACCACGACCAACCGGAATGAGTACGAAACACCAAGCGTGCGGGAACCACGCCAACTTAAGAGCGCTTTGCGGAGGCTTCTGAGTCACAATTCTCAACAGATGCTTCGGAGAAGTCTCTACAAGACGCTATAGAGCCTTGTAGCTGTTTGTCATTGCGGCAAATGAGGTGGTATCCATTGCAGGAGACAGTGTAAGTATGCGATGGGCGGGTTAGAGTCATATCTCCAGCTCCTCTGCCAACGCCACGAGCATCAGGAGGAAGGACACAGGCGTTAGACGCGACCCTTGTACACCTGCGTCAATGTTGATGCCCTTCAGCACCAGCTCGTGGTCCTTCGATACCTCCACCAAGCTCATCCCACGATACTTCGGCCCCATATGGATGTCGAGCACGTGAAAACGCAAGTAGTCCATATCGAGTTTCGAGATGGCGTCGTACCCCAGTCCGCCACCGACAAAGGCCAGGCTTTCCAGCTTCTCGCAAAACCAGTAGCCGTGGACTGGGAGCGACGTGTCGGGTTCGAAACGTAGCTCGAGGCGGAGGAGCTCTGGTGCGCGACCGTCAAACCATTCTCCAACCGCACGAAGAGCGCCAAGTGGTATAGACGTGGACGCGACGCGCATGGGGAGCGTTCCCGACGGCCAGGTCCGCGAGTTGCGCAAATGTCCTGACGCTTCCGTGATGACGATGGCACGCTCGATGCCGCCGGGCCCAGTGCCCCGTAAGGCAGTACATCCGTGCTGGTGAGCTTCGCACCAATCCTGTATTTCCAGATGGAGTGGGCCTTCGAGCCAAGAGAAAAGGTCGTTGTTGGAATGCTGGTCGTAAGCTAACCTGCCAATCGATATGGTGCGGAGGCGCGGAGCCTCGAAGTCGCCGAAAGAAGAATAATATCTGTCCACGTGGAACGTGAGCAGATTGGCCAAGACTACGCCTTCGAGTCCTTGATCGGGAATGGTGGCATCGAGTATTACGAGCTCTTCGAGGTGCAAGAAATGCGACGCGATATCGGACAGTGGTAATTGCTGGCATGCGTTCCCACGGAGCGTCAAACTCGTGATCGCGGCGAGGGAGGTGGGCACACTCTTTGGTGCGAAGGAGATATTGTGCAAGGACAGCGTCTTTAGAACCGGGGCGACGGAGCCAAAAAGGTTCCTGCGCAACACCGTGCTCTCTGTGCTGCTGATCTCGAAGCTGTCCAGATGCGGGACTGGATTGGAGAGCGCCCGCATCAGCTGCTGCAATGAGCGCAAAGGGAAGCTGTCGAGGCTGATCTTGAGCGCAAAGCATCGTCCTACGTTGGCTGCTATTGCATCAATAACGACCTTGATCTGCTTTTGCGCCAAAAGAGGCGGATGGACGTCGAGCGAGACAAGAGCGGTCTGCGAGCAAAAAACACGCTCCACAAACAGATCTACAGCCGCGGGGGCTGCCTTGGAAAGCGTGATGCAGCGCCAGAACGTAGGATGAGCCAGAGCAGCGCGTCGCCAATGTCGAGATGCCAGAGACGCGATTAAAAGCTCTATGAGCGATAGGTCGTCGAATATAATTAATAAAACGTCTTGGGGAACGTCCCGCGCGCGGTTGCGCATACTCTAGAGATTTTCGCGGTGCTGGTTTGAGGTCAAGACGCGGAACGGAATTCGAAATCGCGCAACCCGGGTTTCCCTCTTCCGGCCACCTGGCGTCCGCGACTCGGTCGCCGTCGACGCTCACGACGCCCTGAACGCCATGTCAGACGATGCCTCAGCTGCTGGGCCCAGCCAGGGCGATGTCGAGAAGCCTGGAAAGGCGTTACCGCCAGGAATCGTCGTGGTACCCGCTGGTGGAATGAAAGATCTGTCCCCGAATTCGCGTTGGATATTCTCGTCTTCGACTGGACAGTGCGTATGAACCTAAATCTCAAAACCTATCATTGACTTATATTTCTCCTGCACTACTTTCTCGGCCTCTACAGAGCTCAGTTCGTCCACCACAAGACATTTCCTATCAAGCGCTCAGATGGAGAGCCTCTCATGCGCGAGGACCTGCAATACGACTTTCTCGACGCCATCTTCACCAACCAGGAACGCTGCTTTACGGACAACAGTCCTGCAGCGCAGACCAAGCCGCGCCATCCGTCTGGCAAAGCCACGTTCAGCGAACTGTACATCAACTCCATCCTGAGCTCCAGCAAATGCACAAAGATCCAGCGAGACAAGATGAACGACACCCCCACGTTCGCGCGCGACTTTGCAATGATGTGCTTGCTCGTCAACGTTGGTCGCGTAAATACAACGCTGGCCTGTACGTCAATCGCTTCACTATTTCACGACATCGTTCATCCCTTCGAGTAGTCTATCCCGAGATGCGTACGGTCCTTCGGACTTACCATCCCGTTCCTGCGCTGCAGAAGACCGACGGGAACCTGCAAGATGCACCGCGCATGAAGTCTGTGCTCAAAGGCTGCCTCCTCTCGGACGAAGTCGGTAACGCGCCCACGACACCACCAGAGATCCGCGCGCTCGTCCGGGGCGGACGTGTGCCCGCAACAAGTATCGTCAACCTCATCTTCGCTCTGACAAACCACAGCGCGAGCATGTCGCGCCAACACTTTCCCGCACCGATCGACTTCCACGACCTGTTCCTCCCAATCAACATCAGTAGCCATGACCGCGGGCAAGCGTTCCTCTGGCTCATGTTCGACTATCTAGAAGGGCTCGAGCGTCCGAATCCGTTTGCCACTCCCGAGTGGACGAGTGCGCATCCTGGTACGACTATCGACCGGACTGTCCGTCTTGCTGACCGCTCATAGATATGGTACCGCGCCTGACGTACCTCACACAAGCCGAGATGGAGCGGGAGAACGTCGACCCGCCTGACGAGCTCGACCTCGCGAAGAAGATGATCACGAACAGGCGCAATTTCTTACAGGAGCATGTCGTCCAGGACGAGCTCCAGACGCGTGCTGATAGCGCCGCGGCGAGCAAGAAGAAGCGCGCCGCTGCACCGGCAGTTGGTGCCCTGGTCGACAACGGGACCCCGTCGCCGTCAAAGAAGCAGAAGAAGGAGCATGTGCCTGCGAAGGAGGCCGTCGTGGTGAAGGAGAAGGTGCGGCCAACTGAAGGTGAGCAAACCCAGCACCGCTTAGTTGCGGTGGTTCACTATCGAGCAGCGTCGCCTCCTCCCGGTCTCCCGTCGAGAACGAAGTACCAGGACCGGACGGGCACGTCAGTATCGCGCAGACACGAGGACGACCGCCGCCGCCCACCGACGAGTGCGTATCTCATTGCCGTGCACATTGTCGTGCTACTGATTATTCTCCGGCAGCCGCTGCGACGCCTGACCATAAGCGAACGCCGTTCGCGCAGGCGTTCAAGATCGTGACGTTTCACGACGCGCTGTACGACTCGGACGAAGAACTCGAGCACGACGAGAATGCGCGGCTTGACTACCGTACGCCAGGGGTGCTTAGTATCTTTGAGTCGCTGACGGGCGAGTAGAACGACGGTTGGAGGTTCTGCGTATGATACGTGGACGCGACGTCACGCCGCCGCGGGAGGTCGCGCCCGGTGCCTACATCTCAGACAACGACGAGGCCGAACGCGAATGGCAGTCCTCCTCCTCCCGGCGTGGTGCGCAGTGGGACCGTGGCGAGCCCGGATGGCATGAGGGCGACGGCGTATACGCCCAGGGGTACTGAAGCATGGTCCCGGGCCCGTTACGTTTTGTACGCTCATCTGTGATTTTTCTTGTTCCCAAATAGGTATGTGATGCTCATCCTCATGATCCAGGACATTGTACAGTGTGGTGTAATCTTATGGAATTCTAGACGGAACGAATTTTGGCCCTGCGTGGTGTCGTGGTGTGCGCTTTGAATGGAAGCGTGTGAATCTTGATGAGCCTTGCGCTGATTAAAACACTCCGAGGCGTGGCCCCGCTTGAATACTGCGCCCAGAATGGAAGGTTTTCGTGGTTTGCGCTTTTGTACTCTTTGGAGGGATCATCACGTGCAGGGTCTCACGGCGTGTATAAAAGGATGGAATGGCTCTCGCTCAATTTTTCCAACCGTCCAGCCCCACCAGCGCAACTCTCTCAGCACTCCCGCCGCGTTCTCGACAATGTCTTATCATTGGCAGCAACTTCAGCCGGACGACTACCCTCGCGGCCGTCATCTTCCACCGACGGAAGCTGGAGGCCAGCCTATATACATCCCACCCACACCGGAAGAGTGGGACGCATATGAGGCGCAGGCGGCTCAGTATCAACCTCCACCTCCGCAGGCGTCCTTGACGAGGGAGCAACTTGCCCGGGTGGTGCAAACCATTTCGGAAGCCGCCTTCGCGACGAAGGTTGCTACAGCTCTGCGCTCGCATTCCACATATCGCATTCGCTACACCATCGCAGACTCCCAGCGCGAGACTTGGACGGTTTGCGCATCGCGAGGAGAAGCGGTTCGGGGAGGGCCGCTGTTGGTCGAAGTTGAACTCCGTGCGTCAGACGTCCATATTACTTCATTCACGACTTACCGACGTTCAGTACTCGCGGTCGATAACCTCCCTGCCGCGGCTTATGCAAAGTGCCAAGTTCCAACCGTGCCCACTGTCTATGGAGACTTGCGCGTCCCTAAAGAGTGCACCGGCACTGCTGTGCGTAGTGCCCTCGCCAGAGCTATCGAACTCAATCAGACTGTCTTGCTGTCTGTGGATGGCCGAAGCATCTCCTGGTTCCATGACTGGCGTGAGTGGTCTGAGCCCCTCCCTCAGCCTGTGTAAACCTGTTCGTTGTCCAATGTACTTATAGTGTCACTTACTATGCATCTCACTCTGCTCGCTGTCATGCAAACACTTGTCCGAAGCATCTGTTGAGATCTGTACATGTGAATCAGATACCTCGACTGCGGCACCATTATGCTGTTAACGTGGTTGACGCGTGGTCCGAGCCTCTTGAATCTCCCCCCGATGTCCTCCCGACCACGCTACGCCGAGCACAATGAACGCCGCCGTGGTCTTCTACAGTCATATAAAGCCCGTTTGTAGAAGCGCCGTCAGACACTTCAACCTACCCTTTCCCCGTCTCTCGCGATGCCGGCCACCGTGACCGCCCTCTCCACGCTCGTTCAAAGCATCTCAACAACCCTCTTTCAAACTGTCATCCGCAAGGTTCTGGAACCAAAGACGCGCTCGCGGAGCAAGCGGAAGGAAATAGCATACGAGATCCAACTCGCCAAGCCGTACCGCGCATACAAGCTCGTGGCGGGGGAGGACCCTGTTCGACCAGGATATATCCACATTCACATATGTACGTCCCATCATGATGCACCTTTATCGCCGTGTATACTGAATCGGATTTCATTTCCAGCGCCAATAGCTGGTCTAAGCGTACCTCTCGTCGAATGCGCGTTCAGAGACGTTCAGTTCAACAGTCGGACTGGCGAATACTTCTCAACAGATCTCCTTCGCTATGCGCTGCTCAAGTCGGCGGAGATACAGACTTGTATCAGAATTGACAGTACGCTGGGCGTTCGTGAGGTCCCGCGGAAGGATACGTTCTATCTGACCTGGTTCGACTCTCCGGTTGTCGCTACTGGATGGCGGCGCGTGCGCATGGAAGGGAGACATATCATGATCTTGGAGTAGTTCAGCTTTACAGACGTTCGTTTCCTCCGGTTGAATGTATTCTTACGAGAGTGTATTCAGTATTTACCAGACACCTCAGACTTCGAGATCATACACCTAGTTCAGAAGCCCTCGAAGGGGATCCAGCTAGAGTCAAAGTGCCTCGTATCTTCCTTAGAAAGTGAATGATATTTCCTTGCCCCGGATTTTCGAGGCACGACGCGGCGCCAACTGCCCGGAAAGCCCGAAAATCACGCAGCTGCTTTCGCTAAACTGACCGGCATGACACTGAAGCCGGGCACTTCGCTCTTTGGTTCAGCACCACGACCACGACCACTTCTGACCACCTTACAGACTCACAATGGCTGCCCCAAGTGCGCGCTGCCCAGGTTTATCTTGCCCTATATCTGAACTCTGCGTATTAGACCTTAAAGCATCCACGCTCCTCGGTGTCCAGGGCAAAATTGGTGCGTCTGTGAGCTGGGTCGACGTTCTCGAGCTCATGAATATGGTGTTGTGCAGCCCTGGTGACCGGTGGTGGCTCTGGTATCGGCACTATGATTGCTGCGACGCTCGTTCAGAACGGCGCGAAGGTCTACATCGCCTCGCGCAAGGAGAAGCAGCTCAAGGGGGTACGCTGTTGAAGTCTTATGTTTCCTTGCTCCCGCTCTGACTCCAACTTGACCAGGTTGCTGACGCATTGAACAAAGCGGGTCCTGGGAGCTGCCACTACATCGTTGCAGACCTCGGCGTGCGTTTATTATCCAATGGGACTACTAGCTCTGACATGGTTCGCAGACGAAGGCAGGATGCGATGCCCTTGCCGGCGAGTTCAAGAAGCACGAGTCCAAGTTGCACATCCTCGTAAACAATTCGGGCGCGACATGGGGTGCACCATACGACGACTACCCCGAGAACGCGTGGGACAAGGTCATGGCGCTCAACGTCAAGGCCCTCTTCTACTGTATGTCTAGTTCACTTCCTGCATGTCGTTGTTCATCCGCTGACTATTTCGCATGCAGTGACGGTTGGGTATGTGACCCGGCTTCAACAACTCACCTGCTGAACGACGTACAGTCTGACAGATCTACTGGCCAAGGACGCGAAGAACACCGACCCCGGCCGCGTAATCAACATCGCTTCCGTAGCAGGCATCAGCCCCCGTGCGGAGGGCGGCACCGTCTCGCTTGCAGGAAAGGGCAATGGCTTGTGGGCATGTAAGTTTCGTTCACCTGTCTGGTCGTATTCAGGTGGCTAACAAGCGGGCAGACAACACGAGCAAGGCTGCTGCCATCCACCTTTCGACACAGCTCGCCGTGACGCTTGCGCCGCGATTTATCACGTACGCCTACTACCATTGGTAATCTTTGGCACTCACATATATCCCGCCTGCTGCTAGCGTAAATGCCATATGCCCGGGGTACGCTCTGCACACTGTCGCTCAGATCAGACGTCTGACATTACGCAGTGTCTTCCCGAGCAAGATGACCGCGTTCGGTTACAAGCAGGCTGGCCAAGGCGCCTTTGACTCTGTGCATCCTATGGGTGCGTTGTTCCTCTATATTTTACGCGGTGGCTTACGAGTTACAGGCCGCGCGGGCTCCGCGGAGGACATCGGTGGAACGGTGATGTGGCTTGCAACGCGCGCCGGCGCGCATATCACGGGCAACGTGACTGTGCTCGACGGTGGCCTCATGATCACGGGCGAGGCAGCCCCGAAGGAAAGCAGCAAACTGTAATCGTATCCCTTCTCGTACATTTCACACCTCTTCTGCATAGTGGCCTTGAACTGAAGCTTGCGGACGGACGCGCTCTTTGCTGAACTGAACAAAACAAGCCTGGATTACGAGATGATTATTATATCCGCAAGATCATACATACTACCCGAAGCGCAAAAGTCTCGCAAATCCGACAGGTCCATTACTACTTCCTAACGGGCCCTCGTTCGAATACCACCTCTCCTCGCCGACGCGCAGAGAGTCACCGTCGTACGACATGAGAAGACGCGTGCTGCCAGGGTCGGTGGGCGACGGATAGCTGTACTCGAACGTCATGTCGTTCTCCTTCACGAGGAGCAGGTGCATGACCTGCTTCCCTCTCTGATCCATCCAAGTCACCATGAACCTCCGCTTTGGACCTCCTTTACGCATAACCTCGGGCTGCTCAGCTCGGATAAGCGCCTTGCCATGTACGCTGGTCGCCTCGGCGAGCATGGATAGAAGGACATGGCCAGGATAGTGCACGCCGTTCGTGATTACGGTCAATCCCGCGTACACTGGCTCACTTGAGGTACCTACTGTTATGTCAGATACGGATGTATGGCACATGAGGTCGATTAACTCACGAACGACGAAAGAAACGTTGCGCTGCGCGTTCTGCAGGCATGCGTCCACCTTGACACCTATCATTTCGCCCACTAAAATAGGGTCGCTGATGAAGGGTTGCGTATCGTCCACGAGTCGGGCGTAGGTATTCTCGAGCATCCCAACTGGGATGCGACGGATGAAAGCAAGAACGGCGGAATCGGTGATAGGTGACATCTTGCGCAAGAGATGGGTACCGAAGCGCACGGCGCTGACGACCATTTTATACACCTGGTATTGGTGTTGTGGTCGGTGGTCGCAGAGAGAGGAATGAAGCGAGGGCTTCACCAGACGCTTCACAGTGACCACAGGCTCCAGACCACACATTGGCGTGCGACTTCACACTACCCTTTCCAATCACATTGAAGAGCCGCCTTGAAAGCGAGTCGTGGCGAAGAATCGTCTGCGGACAAGGGGTCTGGCGCGCTTCCATGGTAAGCTCCAAAGCGTTACGGTGCACTGGAAAGCGTGATGGGATTTCAAGTTGAAGTCAAGGGGCGTTGGCGGGAATCAACTGGTTCAGAGCTCTCTGCGCGCATGGTCCCAAGTCAGACTCGTACACGTATGAAGTCAGAAGCAAGGGCGAACGGGATCGAACGGGCCAACGCTCCTTCCGTCGTCTTTAAATCCAAGAACGGCGGAGGACAGCCCGAGCGTCCACATAAAGGCCCACATCTAGTGTCGCGCTAGTAATACCGCGGTATCAACGCGCTCTTGGTGGATATCTTGTTGCGACATGGTGGTATGAGATCAAGAGCAGTCAATATACCGGTCGCTGCCGCAGCGCTCCTTGTCTTCGCACCATCACCACGTCATACTCACCCGACTACGGAACGAACGCGTACCTTCCTGTCTCAGTCTCGAGCTCGTTGAACTATATCTCCGATCCTGCGCCGCTCGTTGACGGACATCCCAGTCTCTTCTACGTGCAAAGTCAGCACTCTGAACGACACTCTTCTGCCTGACGCGCCGAAGTCGGCTGCTGATACTGTACAACGCGCGTTGATCGTGATCATGGACGTTGAGAGCGTAGATTCCCAAGTTCCTACCCAACGTGCGAAGAGGTGTGACGAGTTCCGATCCACGTAGCTTCGCCATCTCGCTCTGCATTCCAACACGCATTGCTGAGCCGCAGCGACTTCACCGTCTGCCCGATTCGAGCAAAGGGATATAAAGTCACATGCAGCGGCCCAGGGACCCCCCTATTTGCGATAGTACAAATGACGCGGGGCGGGACCTAGTCCGCCACATTTCTTTCTCTCTGTCTTGCAGTCATGGCGCGGCAACTACTCGACCTCCCTTTCGATGTTGTGCTCCGTCTGTGGTCGTACATGAACAACTCGACGCAGGTGGCGTTCGTATGCACCTGCAAAGCGCTCTACGAGACCCATGTCCTGGCGATCCCTTTCAAGCGCTTCCAGCAGCATGTGTCCAAGGGGCCTGTTCTGCTCGCCCTTGCGCCGCAGCGCATGCTCGTTCGACGCCTCGTCAAGTACATGGACTTTCCGAAACCCAAGGAGGACGATGGCCGCTGCACCAATGACTTGTGCGACGACGACAGTGAAGCGCTCATGGTCGTCGGCTCTTCCAAGCAGAAGCGCTCCGTCCGCGAAGACTGGGTCATCGTCGAACCTCGCCCGGAGAAGCCGCACACGCTTGAGCAGCCCTTCGTCGTTACGCGCGTCGCATACGCGAGCGACAAGTCCGACATCCTTCTGCACGTTGTCTTCCCGGACTACAGGATCAACGACCATACCGTCGAGGTCGTCGCTACGAGATCTCATATCGGATTCTCGCTCGACTTCGAGCAGGCATTCCGCCGCGGGTACTATCTGGACCGATCCTCCAAGAAGAAGCGTCGGCTCGAAGAGCACGGGCCATTCAGCTACAAGGCCATCCTGGCGAGCACTGGGTACACGTTTCAGCGCCTCAACAATGCGCGGGTATGGCGCACCTGGTACATGGCGGGGTGCGGCGAGTGCGGCGGCGACCGAACGATCTGTCCCGGGTGCGGCGGGCTCAGCAGGCGGTGGCCTGAAGCGTTTACGAGCTGCACGTGCGTGCGGTCTGCTGCGTAACGTCTGTAGTGTCCAGTGGCTGACTTTGTACCATCAGATTCGACCTGCCAGTGCGTTAAACCTATATCATTCCACATAAACGGGCATCTTTCTAACCATTCCCAGTGCCCATTGTGCGTCGGATATGACGCTGCGATTGAGGGCGTATACTACGTCCGAGCCAACGACCAGCGCAGCATCGACGAGCAGCTCAACATCGCTTGCGTGAACAGGAAGACCTGGACGAAGAAGGGATGGGAAATGCACCTTAAGCGAAAGGAAGAGTCGAAGCAGGCGAAACAGGCGAAGCAGCGCGTTGTTGAGGGACTCGTTGATGATCCCTGTCATACAGCCTGATATAAGAGGCTGACTATGGTCCTTGCGGCAGTGGCTTGTGGTAAGAGGGCGTAGTGCTTGTGTTGCTGTATTCGATCTGTGCAGTTCTGGGATATGATATACAGATGGTTTTCGACCAACGTGAGGCAGAGAGCCATCGAAAGGCGTTGAGTGATTTGAGACATGTTAAGAGAATAAGCGCAACGTTAACGCGCTGAGGAATCCGACTTGAACGCTTCGACTACTACTATACACCAGAACATAGCCGACAAAGAGACACCAAACCTGACGAGGAAAAAAGAAAGCGCAGACGACAGCGAGTAAACGGTGGATACAGCATGCAGCAGTAGCAGAATAGATAGACTCGAGAAAAAAACAAAACGGGCTTGGGGAGAAACGAGAAACAGATCACAGAGTTCTACCACCGGGGCATCCCTCTCCCTTCCTCCCTCCCACAGTCCTTATTTTCGCATGCTGAACCCACGCACGAGCCGCCCGAACCCGCTCGAAGTAGACGTTTGGTTATTCGTCGGCGTGAGCGTGGGCGTATTTGGCTGTTGTTGCTGTACGTCCTCGCTCGGCGCGCGACTACGATTATGGCCGAACGTACTAGGCGAGCCTGCACGCGAACCAGCGAGACTAACGCTCGCGCTACGCACGCGTCTGTCCGAGCCAGATGTACCAGTAGTGTCTGCACTCCGTCGCGGTTTCTTCAGCACGGCGTGCAGCGGACTGGGTCGTAACTGCTGCTCCGCGCCGTCGGTCTCGTACGCCGTGTCGAGCGTCGAGTTCGAGGTCCGGTGCGCGAGGCGGTGAGGTTGGGGAGGAGGAGGAGGGGAGAATAATGTGCCCGCGCTCGGTTTGCGGCGTGGGCCTGCACGAGAGGATGATTGCGACGGGGCAGGCGACGCGACGCTCGCGCTGCGCGTCCGACCAGGCGTCCGCTCCGCCGCTGACGAGTTGGACCCTCCCGAGCCGCCAGCGCCGGGAATGAATATCGAAATCGACAGTTTGCGCTTCTTACCCTCTGCGCTCGTGCCGCTCAGAATCCGTTCGCGCAACGGACTCTTCGGTCCTCCACCCTTGAGGTTCGGCGGCGCCACCGCCGATATCGACGTCCCACGGTTTTCGCGAAGCGACTCGGCAGAGCGGACGCGAGGCGGTTTGTGGTGCTGTTGGCGCTGCTGCTGTTGTTGCAGGAGACGCTGAGCATGTTGCGGTTCTTGCTCGAGTCGCTTCGCCAACCGACATTGAAAGTCGTACGCCCAGCCATCCCATTCCGCTTCGCTATCGCTCTGCTCCTCCGGTGGAGGCTCCGGCCGTCCCTTGCCAGCGATCTCGGCGCGTTGTAAGATGTGCGTCCGCCAGGTTGGGTAGCGTACGCTGATCGACAGCGCCGGATGGTCGTCGTGGTACAAGAGACTGCGGTGCGTGCGACTCGAGCAGTCGACTTGTGCGGGCTCGATCAAGGTCGTCGGACGTGCGCTCTTGCGCAGTTTCAGGCTCGGGAACGGGGACATGTCGCTCGTTGTAGCTGTAGTGGGTGTCGAATGTGTAGATGCTGAGAAACCGGGCGAAGAAGAAGATGGGGATGAACCAGACGAGAGGACGCTTGCTGGACTCTGCGCTTTCGTCGGCGAGGCGACATACGTTGAGGACAGCGGCATATTCGTGTCGGCATAGTGCAATGTACGCAGCATGTGATAGAACCCTTGTCGATCTCTGTCAGCGCGCAAAGTCTCGCGGGAGCAGAGACGAAAGAGACTCACAGCGCTCATCAGGGAGACGCATGACGAGCATTTCGTCCGGCTTGCGCTCGGCATCGCTCCCGCTCTCCGTGCGGCGATCGGCGTCCGTGCTGGCACGCGCACGGGCGCGCACGCTGCCCTTCTTGTCCGTCAGCGACGTCGCGGACGTGTAGAACGGCACGCCGAGGTACATCCGCGCGTCGCCCTCGTTCGTGGTCGAGCCAGGGTACACGCGCGGCTCCTCCTTGCGTTTGCGCGGGACCGGTGCAGCAGGCGGAGGGGCGAAGCGCGCACACACGACGTGGCGTCCGCACCCGACGGCCGCGCCTACCGGGCACTGCGCGGCGTCTGCGCACGCGCACGGGAGCTTGAGACCCGCATGGTCGGGCGAGTGGAGCGCGACGAGCTGTGCGAGGTCGAAAGCGGCGACAGGCTCCTTGTCCTGTGCAGAGCAATGCAATCAGCCCGCCGCGAAGAGCTGCCTGACCGTGGGCGCACACACCTGCCGATCACGCCAGATGGTGATCTGTCCGTCCTTGAGAACGAGCCGCCGCTCCTTCCACTGCGGGGCCCTCTGCGGGACCGTACGCGTCTTCTTAGGGGCACGCTTGCCGGCGCGAATATCGCCGTCGGACGGGACGCGCGTGACGCCGCGGATGGTGCTGAAGCGGTTCGTCATGTCGCTCGCAAACGGGTCGTCGCGGTTGCGCTCGGTGACCTTGAGGACGAACACGGCGACGTCAAAGTACGGTTTCGCGTAGAGCGGGCGCGGGATGTAGACTGCGTCGTTGCGTCGTTGGAGTTCGAGCAATTCGTGCGGGCGTAAGTTGTATATCGCTACTTTCTGGTTGTCGTCTAGTATGTGGCCCTGTAGACGAGTAAGCGAATGACCTGAATGAGGCAAACGGTAGGGAAATAGGGGATGCCCTCATAGCTCTCCATAGCATGTTCCAGGTCTCATAGCACGCTATGGATGCTATGAGACACTATGGCGAGCTATGAGGCTATGTAGGGACCCCCCGATTTCTGTAGCTGCCAAAGCACAGTAGCTGAAGGTTTCTTGATTTGTATGGGACTTACGCATGAGTAACTGAATAAGCAATAGTGGGCGCTGGAGTCTTCGGCCGAGTTAAGGTTGTTGGTAGAGTTGAGAGTGTCGAGTTGGAGTAGCTTGTTGGTGCGGCGCGCTCGCTGGGCGGCGTTGAGCGAGGCATGGCCGTCGAGCGAGAGCGCGCCCTCTGTGTCAGA
>KV426509.1:9361-23454 GCA_001632375.1 Exidia glandulosa HHB12029
GCGAAACAGGAGCCGATACACACCTTCCATGCATCTGTCGAGCCGTATACGCGACCTTTACGAGAAGAAGATTTGGCGTTTCTCGATTATAATGTGCGTCTTCCTTCTTGCATTGCCCTGTCTTGACGTGGGGCTTAACGGTGAATGCAGGGCGACGAAGACGACCCGTTCCTTATACCAGCGCTCGGTCGACATTACATGGAGATATGGGAAGAGGAAGACGCGCTGTTCGAGGGCCGTGATCCGCGACCGGGAGTCGCGCCGCCGCGGCCTGCCGCACCACCAGCGACGAACTGGAATCCGGGCAATCTTGTCGACGCGGACATGATATCAGAGCAGCATGGTTTTGGACCCATCGCGGAGCGTATCATTGGCGGTTTACTCGTCGACCCGAACATCAAGGCCGAGCTGGACCCCGCTGCGTCGGCTGGTCTTGACCCTTGGAAGGGCGAGGCGCGGTTACCGCATCTGAGTGCCGCTGAGCTCGAGGAGCGCATGAGGAAGGAACTGCAGAGCGTCGGACTGCTTACAAATGAAGAGGTGTGATTGTTCCCACTCAATCACCACCAGACAGTAACTGACCGTCCGCGCTACAGCCCGACTTCGCGCATCCAGACGATGACCAGCTCGTATCAGAGCTGCGTACCTGCCAGCGACTGCTGCGCGACCAGATGAAGATCAACCAGGCGCGGAAAGCGCGGCTGCTCGAGATCGCGCAGGACCGCGTGGCGTACCAGGAGTTCGTAGACTCCAAAGAGTCGATCGAGCGCAACATCCTCGCCGCCTTCGCCAAACTGCAGAAACCGGCAAAGAAGGACGCCTCTTCGTCTGTGAACAAGAAGAAGAAGCATTCCTCTTCTGCGACCAAGGTGGACGAGGGACCGCTGCCCCATCCGGCCGTCGCGGGTCTCCCGCTTACGACGGACGGCCAGCTCGTCGTGCCGCAGCAGCTCAAGACGTATGTCGACGTTCGGAACGATTTCGTGCGCGCTTTCGGTGCCGCGCTTGATCAGCGCGAACGCGAGGTGCCGGGGAGCGTGTACGGCTTGCCTAGGAGCAGCGTGTACGCCGGCTTGGATATTCCGAAGGATCCCGATCCTGGCAAGCGCGCTCGATGAGCCTTCCTTCCCATGTGAGGCGGCCTGGTTTTCTCGCTCTGGTGTGGGTTGTTCTTGTACTGCTATCCCGTCCTGTCCTGTCCTGTCTGTCCATTCTTCGCGGATTCTACGTTTCTGCGTCTGCTCTTCCTCGCACTCAACTCAACTCATCCCACCCCATCTGTATTTTACTGCACTCTCCTGGATTCCTTGCTGTGAATTGAAGTCCCCAGCCGCAGAACAGCCCGCGAAGTGGATTGAAAGCAACAGACGGATATCGAAAGCGCGCGCGAGCAAGAAATGAACAGAACGAGCGCGACCTATGCTACTTTTGTCTTCTTGCTCTTCTTGGGGGTTGACGCGTCTGCGGCGGCCTTGCGCTTCTTGCGCTCCTTCTCCTCCTTGTCCCCGCCATCCTTATCCCTCTTCTTGTCCTTCTTCGACTTCTTCGGCTCAACAGGCTCGTCCTCGTCCATCTCGTCGTCGTCGTTTCGTAAAGCTTGCGAGCTGTCGTCCATAGCAGCAGCTTGCACGCCCTTGATGCCGCACGGCTCGAAACGGTGCTTGTAAACAGAGGTCGGGTGCGAGACGCGTTTCGACGCGCTCAGGTCGACCGGTGCGTCCGGTGTAGGCGTTGCAGGAACACGCGTTACGACGATATGCTGAGCGAAAGGCTTTGGTGCTGCACGAGAAAGAGAGTGTGAGAATTCAATCAGAGTACTAGTAATAGAAACGCACCGCGAAACATCTTGCCGCCTTTCCGTTTACGCGGCAAGAGACAACGCAGATTGCTCATCTCCTCTGCACCATCGTCTTCTTCTGCGCGTTTGACGATGTGCGTAACGGTGGACCCGGATTTGCGTTTGATACTGCCCAGCTGCGCCGATTTTCGCGTCGGTGCTTGCAACGACGCGCTTTCGAGCTGCTTCGACTTGAACTGACCCGCTGCAGTTTAGAGATCATAGTGACAGCGGGTAAAGAACGCACGCCCTCGGGAACGCGAATGAGCCAGAGCTCGAGGTCGTCGTCCTTCTCGACCGCGTCCCAGTCGAAGTCCGCGTCGGTTTGGATAGTATTCAACAGCGTGAACTGAGGTGGGGGAGCGTACGCGCTGCAGTTATACATATACTCAGCTATCTCCAGAACGCGTGTGGAATGTAGATTTACGCACGCGTGCCGCCGGACTTCGTCGTGGTCGCTGCCGCTGTCGTCGACGCGTGCTGCAGAACGAACTTTTCCTTTGCCCTTGGTGTTTTTCGTCTTGGTGGTATCGACGACCATACGCTCAGGCTCAGAGTCTGAGGAATCAGAGCTAGAACCAGAGCCACTCGGCGAAGACATTTTGCGAGGTGAAGGTGAGAAGCAAAGGGCGTAAGCGCCCGGGGGAGAGCCGCGAGCGACGTCCAATTTCTCAGGACTGCACTTGTAGTACATCTTCATACCAATGTAAGAGTAAAATGTGAGTCGAAAAGAATCTCTGAAGAAACCTACGCTCGGTGACGAAAAAATGAAGTATCAGTACCTCCTCGAGCATAAATATTCCTGGTCTGAGACCAGTCCACTCTGTCGAAGCGTGTCATCCTTGTGCAGGGGCCATGCTAATCTTCTCTGTATCGTTCCAATTTTAACGTATGTCACCCCAAAGGGGACAAGAGTAAGAGGAGAACCAGGTGCCCGAGGCCGGTCTGACCGCGTTTTGGGCCAACCGACGGCCGCCCCATATCTGGGACGCTCGCCATGTGTACGAGCACCTACATATGCCTACATAGCAGCTCATCTCCGTCGCAAGACAGAAAGTCCGTAACTTCACGTGCCTATGAGGCGAAGTTTGTGATTCGTGAGGCCCTTTCTCACTTTGCTCAGATACTGATCTGACTCGGCAACGTCACCCAAAGGATTGAGATACATAATCGCATGCATGCAAGCAAAGATTCGCGGGTATTCTATCCACGAGTCACAAAAAGTATGGATAGAGTCTAGCTCAGGAGTCGTCGCTGAGGGAGGTGGAGTGAATGGGTGTGAGTGCCAAAGTTATCGTCCGTCGTGATGATCCAGCAGGGGAAAGCAAATAATAAGTTAAGGGGAGAGGGGGGGGATACGGATACGTTCACTCGTAGATGCGGAGGGAACGAATGTTCCAGTACGCCTTGCCCGAGGACTCGACCGGGTTCTCGGCGACGAACTCTGTGCGTTGGCGTCAGAGATCTAAGAACTAACACGAGATGATAGGGAGGAGACGTACTCTCGCACTCTGGGGTACCGCCAGGCAGGAAGGTGTGTCCGGCAAAGCCACCGCCTACGCAATGCAGGATTAGCACACATACACTATGCTGAGAACCCTAGGCTATGGACGCACAGTACGTGAGGTTGATAATGATCTTGTTCGGGCCGAACTGGGAGCCCAGCGAGCACGACGTGCCCGGGAAGCTGGCCGTAGGCCTGCCGAACTTGGACGAGTCGATGACCTTCCCGCCGTTCTTCACGACCGCCGGGACGTTCTTGTCCTGGTGCGACCAGAACCAGACCTTGATGTACTCCGGGCGACGCTCCGTCACGAACCAGCCACCGCCAGCCTTGTTAAGGGCTGGGCCGAAGTCGCGCTGTAGCATTGCGTGAGAATCGCGGCCGTGCACTTCGACTAAGGGATGGATGGAACGAACCTTCGAGTCGCCGAAGACGCCGCAGCCGGTGTTGCTGCCTGGATGGACGGAACGCGCGTTAGGGACTGACGATTCTAGCTTCGCAAGCAACTGACCCGTGGCATACGCAAAGCAGTCGTTCGCCTTGATGGACCTATTCAATCGGTCAACACCCCCTACTTCTAGAGCGGCGATGCGGCCTACCCCTTCTGCACACGGATGAGGGAGTCAGGTTCAGGCATCGTGCAGTTCGGGCCTGTCAATGTCATGCGGTGTTAAGGGAAAACATGAACAACGTTGCGGGGACAAACAACTTTGACGGACGGACCTGTGTGCAGGCTGATGAGGTTCGGGCCAATGTCGTTCGCGCCTGAGCGTAACGTCGCATAAGCATCACGCAAGAGCAATCCGCGGGGCGCGGGATGTACCTTCGAGGATATCCAGCTGCGGACGTGGGTCAGATCAACTGCTGTGCGCGGGCCATGGCCACGGATGATCATGACAGCGAGACGCACCTCGCCGTTGTAAGGCCAGTTATCACCCGACATCCACTGATCAGGGAGACGTCAGATGCAGTTGCAAGGTGCAGGGAACTTGAACACACGTAGGCAGGCCATGTGCCCTTGCCCTCCGGCATGTGCGCAACATCGAACACCTGGAGATGCGTCTTGTACGCGCGCTTGCTCTCGATGCGGACCGAGTCGCGCTTCTGGCCAGCGACGAGCTTGGTGGTCATGTCGCCGCGGATGACGAAGGAGCCAGCGTCGGCGTGCGTGAGGTTCTTCGCGCGCGCGTCCGCGAGCGACTGATAGCTAAACCGGAACCGTTAGCAACGACGATCCAGAAGCGAATGATAAACAGCTGCGGCGTACTTGACGAGACCGCCCGTCGGGTCAGCATCGGTGAAGAAGTCGAACGCATCGTAGAAGTTCTTGCCCTGCGAGACCGCGGCAGTCAGCAGACAGCACGCGAGCAATCATCTGGAAATCATGCGCCGCATGCAGAAATTGTTACACACCTTCAAGTTCTGCGTGAGCTTGTAGGTCGGTACTGTAAGACGAGCGTCAGACACGTCGTCGAGGTAGTGCACGAGCTGGAGCGCGTACCGCCCCGTCTGTGGTGCCGCGTGCTTGACGACGGAATAGCGTGGCTCTGCGTCGCCGCGGCAGGCAGGGGCGAAAACGAGAGGACAGCGACGAGGACCGCAGATGCAAAAGAGAGTGTAGTGAAGCCGTGCATGGCGAAGAAAGAGAGCCTGCTGGAGGCTTGAACGGGATGGGGGAGCGGTGGAGGGGGGATTGATCGTCATCAATGCACGGGTGCCTTATAAGTCTCTTAACGCGTGCTGCACAGCTTCGGCTTGAGGGTCAAGATATTACTCCCACGCGAGGGAGGTGCTTGGCCAATGATTCTGCAAAGCCCTGAACATGCTCCCGCGCGCAGTGGGCAATGTTCTTCTACATTCATTGCAGGTCCAGCTCGTGTCGCTACCAACCTGCACGACACGAAATGCTCCAAAGCGCCGTGTATGTATGTATGCGCCCTATACAAACTTCCGCCCAATGGGGACGAGCGACATTCATAGAAGCGTCGGGACCGTTGCAGTCCGAGTCGGGTGCGAACAACTTGCAGATGGTAACGCATGTAGGCAAGGCTGCGACATGCACGCAGGAACGCTCGAAAACCCGGGCTGGTGAGGCGTGCGGTACCATTTCCAATCTGCGCAAGTCCAACTCCTAAGCCTCTCGAGGTTTGCTTGGCCGTCCTACTTATTATGCGGGAGACATTGTAGTACCCCCAAGATAACATATATAGACTGAATGCGATGTTTGAGCTTACATATGCCACTCTTCGTGCAGCCCGACGCGCTTCGCAGGTTGGTGAAACGTTCGAGACTCGGGCAGGCGAGTCTCGATGGCGAAGAGACCGTGGGCCCAAATGAACTCCTCTAGTCGCCTTGATGTCGAGTAGCAGTGCCAAGGCGCTGGCCGCTGCATAGACCGTTGCCCAGAAGACAAGTCGCCAAGGGGCAGCTGCTCGCAGCCGAGCCGAACACGTTCGCCGGATCAGTGGCTGTGCCGCTGGTGAATTCTGCCGTCTCCCGTTCTGGCACGAAAAACCCGCTGCGAGCGCATCTTGGACTATTACCACGTTCAGCTTCTCTCACAGACTGCCTGCAGACCGTCTGAACATTGTGCGTGTCCTGGATACCTGAGACAAGCTGCAAACAGCGTCTGCGCGCTGGTGATGGCGCACAGCATGGGCACACACGCGCGTCAATGGAGGCCCACATATAGCCTGTCCTCGGCCACTGGATCGCGATCGTTTCTTTTCCAACCTCGTCCTCGAGCCGTTTCGCCTCGTCTTCACATTCGCCGTATACCTCTTGCTTTTATCTTATAAATTTTCCTCGACATGCGTTCCTTGTCTCTCGTTGCCCTTGCTGCCCTTGCAGCGACCGTTTCCGCTATGCGCATCCCGATCCCTCCTCACCAGTTTGAGATCGACGCAGTTAAGCCTGCGTCCGTTCAGAAGGTAGCCGAACGCGCAGGTGTGTGAGGTATATCTCTTCCGCATTTACTTTTCTAATTGCTATGCGAGCAGTTGCGTCTTCGGTGCATAAGAAGCGCCAGTGCCCGGCTAAGCCCACGACGACAAGCACAATCGCACCGGAGCCTACATCTACGGAAGCTCCGGAGCCTTCGTCCACTGAGGCGCCCGAGCCTACGTCGACGGAGGCCCCTCCTCCTCCGCCCCCGTCGACGACCGATGTGCCGAGCACCACTGATGCGCCGAGCACGACCGACGCACCGCCCAGCACGACGGCAGAGCCTAGCACAACCGACGCGCCTCCTCCTCCTCCTCCAAGCACCACGGATGCTCCTACCCCAACTTCCCCACCTGAGGGCGGAGACGGTCCGACCAAGACGCAGCCAGGTGCTATTCCGTCGCACACCAAAGCAACAGACGATGACCCGTACCTCGAGTCGCTGTCCGAGCCGCTCAACTACTCGGAAGCGCCTGACTTCGTGAGCGAGAAGAAGACCGGCGTCATGACCTACTATGGGCAGGGCCAAACCGCGTGCGGCGACGTGTACGACGACTCGACCTACACCGCCGCCATCTCGCACACGACGTACGACGCGTGGCCTGGCGCATCGCACTCGACGAACCGCAACCCCGTCTGCGGTCCCTTCGTCGAGGGCCGTTACTTCCTCCTCCCGTCCGACGAACGCGTACCCGGCAAGTCGCACGCGACGATGGGTGGTGACGGCCTGATCAACTGCCAGCTGGGCGAGCAGTGCCATTACCCGCTGACCGCGACCATCACCAACCCGGCCAACAACGTATCCTTCACCGTGCACATCGTTGACCGCTGCGAAGGCTGCGTGCCGGACGACATTGACCTTGCGCCCGCCGCGTTCCTCAAGCTTACCGTGCCGGACCTCGATACCAGCAACTTCCAGCTTGGGGACTACATGGCCGAGGCGAGCAAGAACGCTCTCGGACGTGTCCCCGTCACGTGGAAGTTCGACACCGTGCAGAAGTACGGTGCTGTCCGCGGCGAGAAGGAGAATGCTTGCGCGGGGGGTTGCGCAGTTTGAAGGCCTTCAAGACTTATAACTTATCTTACTTATTTATGACGAGCAACAAGGCTTTCTTACACGCTGCATCTTACTTGCTGGTCACCTCTATCGCGGAGTCAATGCACGTGGGAGAGATAGGTGCGACGTTCATTACACGTTACTGTAAAAGCCGGAGTACTATGGGCACATTCAACCCGCTCATTTGTACACAGAAAGACGGGCAATGTCCCAGTAAGCGTCTTTAAAGGCGTCCGGGTTCTCGTTTACGTGTTTGACGCACGCGTCGGGTCCACCTGGGAAAACCGCGCCAGCCCTTGGGAAAAGAAGTATCAGAACTACGGACGCGAAAGAATACGCCCTACGACGTACCAATCACCCTGAGAACAGCGACCTACTAGTCAGCACCCCCAAGCTACACTGCATACTGGTCAGACTTACACATAGCTCGATGTTGATAATGAACCGATGGGGCTGGAAGTTCTCGGAGATGTCACAAGAAATGCTAGACGACGTAAACGACGCGGTCGGGAGACCCCACGTTGACGGCGATACCGTGCCTGCAACTGTTCAGGTCTTGGTAGCGTCTTCCGTACTCAACAGCTTACCTGAATCTTCGCGTACGTCTTGAGGCACCTTGGGGTCATTGCGACTCCAGAACCACACTTTCAGTGAACTTGGCGTTCGCTCCGTCGCGTACCAACCACCGCCACGCTCGTTGAAAGCAGGCCCAAACGAGTGGCTGTTAGTGTCTTTGAAGCCGCAACCTTCGAAGAGGTCAGATATGTCATGACGTCGCGTGCGCCTTGCGGAAAGTTATATACCGGTGTTGTCTATGGTCCATGCACACTGCTTCTGGTCCGGAGTGCCTTTCATGAGGGACGAGTCTGTGTCGTTCGACAGCAAGCAGCTGCTGTTGACGGCTGTATGCAACGACATGGCGTTTGGCGGGGAGTCATTGACGCCCTACAACATGATGTTATCAGCACAAGGACTCAAGAGACCCGCGCATAAAGTGTGTTACCTCTATGATATCGAACTCTCCACCTTCGGGCCATTTACCCCCCATCATCCAGTAAGCGGGCCACGTAGCCATGCCCTCCGGCATATGTCTCACGTCGAGCACAGCGGCATGAGTCGTATAGTTGTGCACCCCCTCGATTCGCGTCGAGTTCCGGCCCACGGTGCTTGACGGATCGAGCGTTGTGACGCTATCGACGGCTAGTACGAACGCATCACTAGAGGTAAAGGATAGGTTTGACGCCAGCGCCGTATCCTTGTCCACGTAGCTGCTGTCGAATAAGTACACCCTAATGTCACAAGAAAGTCTACGCACTTGACACGTCCTTGGGTAGGGGACGAGCCATTGTAGAACGTGAAGCCTTCGTAGAACTTGTCACCGATCCAAGTCTCGTTGAGCTGGTAGCTCGTAGCGCTGTTGCCGCCATTGTCGTCAGCGCCCGGGCCAATAGTCGGTACCGGTGCCGGCGTCGTGGGCGTTGAAGATTGAGAGCCTGTAGTAGGAGGTCAGCGGAGAGGTGGTCTTGTGCATGCAGCAGGTCTTGTGCATGCAGCAATGAGGGACGCACAAGACCTCTTGTGGATGGAAGCAGCTTCAGCGCCTGCGCTGAGTGTCGCCAAGAGAACCAGCCTCCAGAAATTGCACATAAGAAAAGAAGGGACAGGACGCAATGGACACGGTGGGTAGTCGGAAGGGAAGGGAAGTGCAGTCTGGAAGGCTATGAGGAGCGATTGTTGGTTTATATAGCCCGGTGAAAGAGGCGTTGTCCGGAGATGAAGCTGAAGACGCGCGCCAGTGGACAGAAGGCGGACCCCGCGGACGCGAGCTTCAAGTTCTTGTGCAGCTTAAATGCGCGACAACGCAGGGACTGTGAGAGGAAGGGGTACACGATCAATTGTATGAGTACACAGTGTGCAGTACAGATGTGAAGGAGAACGTAGCAACGACAGCAAATACGACCCGGACTCGTGAGTCGTCATCGAGAGCGTGGGCGACGGCGGGCATCAAGTTGCCCCTGGATGGGCGTAGATGTGCCCACGAACTCGGGCGAAGCCTTGTCGCGCTGGGTACGCGGTGGCAACGGTTCGCTTGACCATACAGACGCATGATCTGCCACCTCGAATGAGCAACGGAAATTCAAGACGGATGCAAGGCAGACCTGTTTCACGCATACGAGCATGCGATTGATGTCGTCCTGCGCGTTGGAGAGCCAGAATTGTAGACCGAGTCTGTTCGAGAATCAGCCTGCGCCCGTGGGTCCGACAGATCGAACCACGCACCTCGTCTCCTCTGCTATTGTCGATGTGCCGACTGACGGTGTTTGGACTACTGTGAAAGTGCAAGCCGACACCGTTGCCGCCTTCCCTGCACCGCGTCTATCAGCGTGATTGACGAGAACGATGCTCGCGACATACAGCTTCCAAACTCTCCGTAGGCATGGCATGGCCATCTTGTACGCGATGCCAGGCAAAGCACGCAGTTCCTCAACGGTCTTGGGCACGTCGCCACCGAAGTCGTCCTTGAGTTTCTGGGCCGCCTATACGGACGGTCAGAGAATTGGATGTGTTAGTTCGCGTGGAAACAAACCACTCTGATGAGCTGCGTCTTTCCGCTCCAGAAACCGAATGGGGAGAACGCAGCGGTTATTACGCTGTCATCCGCGGTGAGGACTTTCTCGAGCGTGAGGCCGTTTAGCGCAGTGCGCAAGGACGCGACTGCCGCAAAAGCCACACCCGACCGGTTGGACGAGGCCAGTATATAGGATATCAGAATCCCGAAACGTTTCGACTGCACCAACACATGAGTAACATGAAGTATCTTGAGAAGTTAACTAACCTTGGAGTATTCAGAGTCCCCATCGAGCTCTGTCTGCGTCGTCGGTGCGGGTGTGCGTCTTGCTGGTATCCTTGCACGATACAAGTCGATATCTTCGTTGTCGACGCCGAAAAGGTATCTTTTGGCACCTTCCAGCCATCTCATGAACGCGGCGTCGGCGGGCGGGAGCTCGAACGGCGCTGGCGGCAGCGACGGCGCCAGGTGGCCCGAATCGAGCTCGAAGGCATCGCGCTTGCGCTTTAGAGACGGCGTAACCATAGGGAGCGAGGCACGAGCATAACCAGAGACACGCGCTGTGCGTAGCGCAGCGGTCAACGAGACGAGCCTCAGGTCGGGCGGATCGTGACGGCAAGACACGCCAATGCGGAGACCGAAATCGCTTCACGGGACAACAACACGGATCTCACGTGTTCACATGTGAGGATTAACGGCTACGCTACTGTACAAGAAAGTAATACATAGCCATAAGGCTTCAAGACGGATATCTAGACGTCGGCAAAAGGCTCAGAGTCACGGCGAGCAGTACCAGGCCGAGAACGCCTTCTCATCAATCAGCAAATTATCTGTACAGCGGTGCGCAATGGTAGGACTTACGATTCAAGTTTGTTGACGGTGTACAGGTCCTCGTCTGTCAGCTTTTGACCGTCGTCGGTCGTCGCAGTGGTTGCACGATGAACCTGAATGCGAGGGACCGGGACAGTCAAAGGAGGTGGCTTCGGCTTGCGGGCAGTCGGTAGAGATATTCCCAGAGACACGAGACTCATGGGGCGGACTGTCGGCGTCGAGGGAGTACTCTGCTCGGTCACAAGCTCGCGGTGCAAGCGCGTCGAGAGGAGGACCATCATAGTGACTGCAAAACGAGATCAAGCATCAGCACTATATGGACTGAAGCGATGAAACCACGCACGTGCAAACAGGGTTGGAATCTGGTTGATCGAATCATTGAGGTTCGCAATGAGGAAAACCGACGCGATGCAGTACGCCACAGTAATGCAAGCCACATACACGACGCCCTACACCAAGTTAGCCTCATAGAGTTCGCAATATAGCAAGAAGCGCACCTGATTGACCATGAGAGAACGTAGTGAACCGCCTTTGCTGCCGTTGCGAATGAGGAAGACGGCCATAGTAACGAGGCAGCAGAAATCGAAGGCAAATTGAACGAAGGTGTTGGGGCGATGCTTGATGAGGCCCTTCGCCGCGCAAAGCGAGGCCCTTGGCATGTACTCAGAATCCGACTGAGCGCGTATCGTGTGTAAGAGATCGAGGTGAAACCTGTCTGTGACAACTACTCACGTTGTAGATCCCGTAAATGATGGCGAGCCAGTCAGCGACGTAGAACACCGAGAAGAAGGCAATGATCGGTTTGCTTTTTTTGGAGATGGCGATACTGGTGGAGAAATCAGCAACACAACGATGATGAGGGCAGACCACGCACACTCGAAGGAAAATTAGCATAGATGCGAATCCGACGCCGGAGAAGGCCAACGCCTGCGGTTGGGTCAGTCGTGAATGCGACGGCATAACCTGTGATGCTCACATAAAGCGCAAAGTTCCATGCCTACGTATGTCTCAACCAACTGCAGCGTGTACACGGAGACGAGGGACGCACCTTGCAGTCAAGAGCCTCAATAACGTTGGCCATACGAATCGCGACAATGAGCGCCGCCAGCGTGAGGTAACGAGCCAAAAAGTACACCTCCAGCCAGTTGTCAGCACTGTGCCACGCCATGCCAATAATGTCGCGTACCACGGAGGCGGCACTGAGCTTCCGCACACGCGTTGCGAACTCCCACTCGAACCATACTGATGTGAAAAACTCCCACCTGCGAAAGGGGATGAGTGCTAAGTCGACAAATAGGCAGGAGTGAAGCCGCACAGATAGACTCCGAAGAGCGTGTGGATGAAGAGAACATACGCTCCTGAAAAGAGGCGTGAGCCTTGCATCGAACAAAGCCATCGAGCCTGAGACCGACGTACGTGCAGAGAGAGCGACGACCTCGGCATCCTGGAAGTTCGTCATCCTCGCGCTGGGGTGGACGGAACGGGGGGAGGGACTGAGACCCTGGCGTCAACCACACGCCTTTAATATGTAGAGCCTCGAGCTTCGGGTAGTCGGGTAGCGACCTGAATTTCGCCGGAGACGGAAAGCCCAAAACGCTCACGAAGGTTGGGCAGCGAAGCCAATCAGCCTTCTGGCTGACTCGCGCCTCTCGGACGCATCCTGGTCCACCACCACAACCACACCGCACGGTCGACTGATTCTTCATTGTGCACCGTAGATATTAGCCGGATGGATGCGGTTGTCTGCGTCTGTGGTGGTGAAAGCGTTGCCGCGCCGCCGGGGCACGCCGGACGATCCTTTCATTCCGCATTACGGCTAGACCGAATGCGGATTGTCAGGGGAGTCCTGACGTTCTGGTGGCGACCAACCTCGTTTGGCGTCTCGAAGGACAGACTCGCGCACGCGAGCGATGACGAGGATCCCGTCCAAGAAGCATCGACAACGCCGAAGTGTTTTATGTGCCACGCGCACGTCATTCGCCTTCGAATTCGCAGGAACACCGAACAGGAACGTGCAAGAACTTGAAGTCAGGGCCGATCGCAGAGAGCAGTATCTGAGTGCAACGAAAAGAAATGAATGAAATAAATAAAGTATGGGTAGCACGGATAACCGCACTATAACAGGTCTCATGCGCGACAGAGGTCGGCCTCGGCAGCGGTCACTGGTAAACGCTCAAGCGCGAGATATCCCAGTATGCGCTCTTGAAAGCGCCGGGGTTCTCGTTCACGTGTTTGACGCATGCCCCCATACCACCGGGATAGACGTTCCCCGCCCTGTTCGAAGTCAGAACCTCATTTCGTGTGGACAGAATGCGCACCAGTCACCGCAGAGAGAGGTGTTGATGATGAACATATGTGGCCCGAACTTCTTGGAAATATTGCAGCTCTGCGAGTTGAACACCGCCGTGGGCTTGCCCCACTTCTCGGGGTGCACAGTCCCTGATCGGCTTGTTTAACAACAGGTTTATCGTCGAAGTCCAACAAAAAGACGTACCCTTATTAGCGCGTACTTCTGCGGGCACGTGAGGGTCCTTGCGGCTCCAGAACCAGTACTTGATCTTGGTGTCCGTACGCTCTGTTGCGAACCAGCCACCACCGGCTTTGTTGAAGTTGGGACCGAAGGAGCGCTTCGAGTCGGTGACGACGCCGCAGCCTGTGACAAATGTCAGCGAAGGCAAGGATAGGAGCTACGCTTCAGGAAACGCACCTGCGTTGCCGTTGGCGAAGGCGTTGCAGTCTGTGTTTGATACGCGGCCCTTCATGACGCGGCCGCTCTTAGGCTGAGTACAGCCAGCCGAAGTGTGAAGCGAAGACACGTTCTCACTTGCGTCGTTCACGTTCTATCCACACAACCCGCCTGTTAGTCGAGGAGGGCGGCAGCAGCAAACGGAAACGGCGCACCTCAATAATATCCAACTCTCCGAGATTCGGCCAGTTATCTCCCGTCATCCAGTATGCGGGCCATGTTCCAGCGCCCTGCGGCATGTGGCGGAGATCGAGCACGGCGACGTGCGTCTTGTACTGCTTCTTCGACTCAAGGCGGATAGACATGCGACCGGGTCCGCCGGCGCTCAGCTTGTTCTTGCTATCTGTGCGCACGACGAAGCTATGGGCGGAGGTGGACGTAAGGTTGTGCTTGCGGGCAGTGTCCGTGCTGACGTATCTGTAGGGCGTTGGCGTCAACGCCTAGATTCAAGTGAGCCCGACGTACTGGACGCGACCGTGTGTAGGATCGGCCGCCGAGTAGAAGTTGAAAAAGTCGTAAAACTTGGTCCCGACGACGTTCGAGGAAATCTTGTACTGCTTAGCGGCGCGGCTTTCCAGTTCACTATAGTTGGAACCGGCTGTTGAA
>KV426510.1:0-30152 GCA_001632375.1 Exidia glandulosa HHB12029
CTCATAGTGTGCGGTGCGGTGGGCGTGAAAAGCGTTCTAGGGATGCGAAGTTGCCGAGGCGGGGGTCTTATGACGCGGGGTCCAATTTCACGTGCGTTCCCTCTCCGGCGACATCCATCCCACAACGGTCATACCGCATGTACAATACCATGATCCCCAACGTATCTGCTAGTCTCATGGCAGTAATGAGTAGGCCCAGCTTGGTCTCGACGGTACACACGTGCCGTTGCCCTCGTTGTCCGGCCGTCCCCCTCCAGTACAAGTCCGTTGTTCGACCTCGCGCGTCGAGCTCACTACCGTGCACTGGACGTCGCTCTCTGGCAAATCCTTGTCCACGCGCGCCCCTCCTTAAAGTCATGTGAGTCCATTCTCGCGCACAAGCTCAACCCTAGTCTAATTACGCATCCCTCGTAGAACAGTTATCTTGTGCTCGCCTTCCGCCGTCGTCTGCGCGTCCGCCATGAGTCCCACAAGGGCCCGACCGCCGACGCGTTCAGCAACCTGAACGCTGTCCAATACCTCGCCAACGTCGCCTCCAACGTCTTCCCCGCGCTCGAGTCCGCAGTTCGCTCTTTCCTGTCGACTTCTGTGCCCGCGGCGTTCAGCATCTGTATTCCGCGTCACCCGCGTCAGGTGGACTCGAGACGACGGCGTCATGCGATTCGGCAACATTGAAATCTCGAGATACAGTCACGAATCGCACGCGCCGTACGCGCCGCGGTCATAATTCGTCGGCTGGTGCCCAACTCGGCCCGCGAGTCTACTCACCTCTCGAGTCGTCTCCAGACATCGCAAAGTCGAGCTCTGACGACACCTGCACGTTCCCCCCAACTCCTCGGCCCTCGCTATCACACGCTCCAGTCTTCCTCGCCGAGATCCGTGACCGACCACCTCGCGAGCCCACCACCAGCATTCCGCCTCAACCCGCGTCAGACGCGCGCGATACGGGTTCACCATTCGACTCGCAGCCATTGATACCTTCAGGAACCGCTCTTGCACCGTCCGCGCCACGTACGCGACGGCCGTAATTCGTCGACTTCCGTCCACCGGGTTCACGAGGCGCCACACCTCGCGATTCGTCTCAGGCCATCGCAAATTCAAGCTCGTATGACTCATTCAATCCACCGCCATCTCCTCCGCCCTCGATATCTCGCGCTCCAGTCTTCTTCTTCGAGATCTGCTATTGACCACCGCCCGAGCCGATCATCAGCATTCCACTTCAATAACCTCAACGGCACGTGAAATGAGCGTACCATCGGACTCTCCGCATTCTGAACCCTCGGGAACGGCGTCTCAAACGTCCGCGCTGCGCCCAGGGACGTCGTGGTGAGTCGCCTCGTTTCCCACCCGAGCGCCCAGAACCATTTCCTGACGTCGTCCAACAGCTCCTTCGGTCGCATTTTCGTTTCTTACGCGTTCCATCGATCTCGCTGCATGACAACCGCCGGTTTCGAGGCGATTCGGGCGAGCAGCGAGTCGCTCGGTCCACTCACTGTCACTCATCGTGTCCAACGCACATTTCTGCGGTAATCCTTGCGGACGCCATTCTTGAGCGAGAGTTCCCGGTCGAGTTTGCTTACCCGTTTTGCAGGTAATCAAGATCCATTCCTACGGCGGTTGGTGTGAGTTCATTTCCTCGCAATTTCCGCTCAATCCCGTTCTGACTATTCAAAGACCATACTCGGGCAGCACAGCGTGTACGTACCTCGACGACTGAATATAGTTATCTTGTGCTCGCCTTCGTCTTCGGGCCTGCGGCGGGCTGGAATTGCTGAGCGTGTTCGCTGGAATTGTTGAGCCTTGGAGCATTCCCATCGCCCAGACCGAAACCGAACCTGCCCGCCGACGTCAGTACTCGTGCTGCCTTCGGTTCCCAGCGCTGTGTACGGTTGCTGGAATCGCTGAGCCTTGGAGCATTCCAATCGCCAAGACCGAAACCGAACCCTGCATGAGGTTGTGAGCATTCCCACCGCCCAGACAGAAACCGAAGGTGCGACGAGACAGACACAGACGAAATACGTAGAGATATCTGTGGTGGCTCCGTGACGAGCAACGGTTCGACGGGCGCAGAGTCCAGCTCCTCGCCCAGACCGAAACCGACACCGAGAAGAGCAGGGATGGAGACGTAATTGGAACACGCAGGGCGTACCTATACAGAAGCGTGCGACGCGTCCCGATGCGTTGACGCCGTACCCGCTTCTCTGGACGAACGATCGTGAGTCAGAGGGACGATGCGAAGGAAACGGACAGACGTACTGATCACAAAGTAGCGCGACGTTGAGACTGATGCTGAGGAGCGGTCGTGGGATGGTCTTGATGTTGGAAGTGAGTGAGACACTCAGGGACGGAATGAACGAAGAAGAGCACCAAACGAAACTGAACCAAACTTGAAGTTGAGACGTCAAAGGTCGAACCGAGTACAAAGCACGAGTCAGCGAGGGGCAGAGCGAATGGATATAGACTGAGGCGACTATACCGTAGTGTTAGCGAGTGCCGAACGCAGCGATGAGCACGAGGATAATGTCTGTGTCGAGCTCGAGGTTGATGCTGACTGCCAGTGTAACTGCGGATGGACGGCGTCGTGCATGGCGTCGTCGACGAGAGACAGAGCGCGCAATATTCAAGCGAGCTGGTACAGGGAGTGAGAGGGAGGCAGGGCGGTTGAGGGATGAGGGACTTGACGCGTCGCCCCGCGGTCTTTTATACCTGTCCGGGACTCCAACTTCCCGCCGCACCTCGTCCGCGCCGTGGCGTCATCCTGCCCTATTTCGAGCGTCATGCATGTATACAATGACGTGGTAAATGAAGTCCAGCCGATTGGGCGCGAGTGCGGCGAGGTGCTGGTACCTCAAGCGCCCGAACCTCTGATCCTCGTAACACGTCAAACTCGTGCATTTCTCGCGCTCTGCGAACCGTCTCTTCAAGTCTCACTCTTCACGCTTCTAAGTAACTATCGGGAGCAATAGTCCAGCTAATTTGAGTGGCAACAGAGGGGGTGGGGATGCATATACCCTCGAGAAATGCTCTCAACCTCCCCAGAGTGCGTCTTCCGCCGCAGCGTCGTTCCCACGTTCAACGCTCCACTAACACGCTAGATTACCTGTCAATGTCATGCTCTCGACCCTTCATATGCCACCAATACCAAGTTTATGAGGGAGATGTGCGCAACGGTACGGTTGCGTTCTTCCCGACTTGTCCGCCGCTGGAGCAATCTATCGAACTCTTCGTCGTCATCGCTGGTCATTGAGAGTGCCTGGCCGGGATTGGAATGACGTAGTGGGACCTGAGGTCCCCATCTGGAGTCGTAAGCTCGCGCGGTCGACGAGGAGACCCAATTCGCGCTCCGCTCCGCGGCTCTCGATGCCTCCCGTGACCTTCAAATTCACGCCCGGATTCGTCGTAACTGAGTGTTAAACGGAGAAAGAACATATATATTGCTTCCGTGAACCTATAGGGGTCCTCAGTATACCCTATCTTAAGGGTGGGACGCACGGATATCTTCGGGAAGTGGACTCAACCTCTGAGTCTGACTCCCGGAGCACGCTTCCCGCGCTCCCGTTCGTTCCCACGTCACCTGTTAAGCTAGCGCTGCAATTGAAATGTCAATGCCATACTGTCAAAGCCTTTGTGGCCATACTGCGCAGTTTTTGGGGTGGGAGCCCAGAGGTGTCAGTGTTCCTTTGAAGTCGAAGTTCTGTCGTTGCTGCAGCAACGCGTGGCATGCACCATTATACTGCATCCCTTCTATGACGTTGTATATGATGATCTGTGCGCAGGCCATCCGCGAAGTCCTGTGCTTCTTGCTCCGGTTCGCGACACGCGTCGCCGTGCGTGATCTTCGAAGTCACGTGCACCACACTTGTTACGACGAATTGTGTATTACCGTGTACTATTCCTCCGTTACACGTTACTCCCGTTCAGTAGGATTACGATCAAGAGTCGACTTTGAGTGCAGGGGGCGAATGTCGTAGATTCTTTTCTCGTGACAAGATCTTGAATACAGTTCCACAAATGTCGCCTAATGATCGCCGGGAACTTAGAATATACGCAGATGTGTGTCCTACAACGATACGTCGCAGCGCTCATGACGACACTGTGCTGTCCACATCGGGAGACGAGTTGCACAGTTCGACTTGAAGTTGGTTGTTGCACCGGATTAAGCTGTCACGCGTCAAACATCTCTATGGCACTCTATCTGCATGCGACGCGAAGATCGCACTCTAACTATCTCCCGTTGTTTTCGAAGACACGACCGCGAGGGTTTGTACTCCTCAGCATTGAATGCGGCTCCTGCATGTAGGGTCTTCCGACAGTCAAATATGACGGGCTAGCGCTCACAGCGATGTCAGGAGTATATCGTTCTACAGGACGAATCCAGAGAGCCGCAGAGGCGTAAGGCATGAGATCTCAGTCTGTATGTTCATGCGCAGAGACCCTGCGGCGCGCGGGTTTGAAGTGAGCGCTAAGGTCACATGACGTTTAACTCAATGACACGGGCGCACGCAGGATCCAAGACCCCGAAAAGCACCCCGTTCCTGTCATCGGTGTCGTCGGGGCATCCTGAGTGACAGCGAGGCGATGCGGATGCTACGAGATCTCGGCGAGGTGTCATTCGGCCTGTCGCCCTCTTCGGCGCTTCCGGCAAGACCTTCGCTCGTCCGATTCGCCTCGCCCGATTCGCTCGCGGCCCCATCCCATGTAAACAAAATTTGCGTCCAACTCCGCTGGTTGAACGCGTTCCAGGCTGACCCTTAACTCCCAGCGCACTCTCCCTCGTTCCATTTGCATCTTTGCTCCCCAAGTTCACCTTCACGCCCACCAACGTCTCCGTTCCATCGACCTGCTGCTCACCATTCGGTCCTCCTCACGCCGTCCCTCGCAACTTTCTTACTATCTTCATCTCCAGCGGCTGGCCATCACGACGGTTTGAGTTGAGATGGGCGAGTTGCTGTACGTGTTCCTCTAGACTGATTCCCTGGCCCATGTTGACGCTGCCCGTAGGAGGTTCGCGGACGCGTGGGACAACATACAATGTTTGACTACTCGCACGAATTTCTATGACCTCACCTGCACGTCGACGATTCCACGCGTTTACGGCAGTCAGACCGTCTCGGTCGTGGTTACCTCGTAGCCACACCACGAGCACCGCCGCCGTCGCACGCCGCGATATGCCCACCTCGTCAAAACTATTGCTTAACGTACGCTTTGTCCTCTACATGTACTCTTAATCCGCTGTTGCTCACGCATGTTACTACAGACCGGAGGAAGTGGATCTTCCCGGGCCGCGGATGCTCCTTGCTCCTGAACCGCCATGAGGTATGAGTTAATTCACCGTCCCGTGCAGCACTGACGCGTGTCCTCTTTTTAGATCTCTCACCGCTATCGTCCTGTCGAGGTCGCGTCGTCCCGCTGGTCATGGGGGACGATCTTGTTGGTCCCGCGTGCTCGTTTCGCATGCTGCTCGATCGCGTCCCTCTCCTGTGGTCGGAGCGCTACTGTACACAGGCGCCATCGAGCATTCTCCACATCGCCGCCGCCTTTTCCAAGCGACACACCCTGGGTGCCCTTGCTCCGCATTCGCTCCTGCGACGATCCTTCTAACCTCCTGCAACGATCGCTCTCTCGGCCGCGGCCAGGACTCTGCGACTGAGCTATGTTGTCGATGAGGACTTGGCGCTGCCCTGGCCATTCCCGTCCGGCGCTTCCGCTCACAAATCGACTCGTGGACGGCCACGCGATTGGCTTCGGGGTCGCGTTTGAATCTGACGAATTTGCTAAAATGTGCGCATCTACCACTTCTCCTCGTCACGAACTCATCTCAGACTTTTCACAGACATCCAAGCAGGGCGAGACTTTGGGAACCGTCTGTAAAGACGGTGTTTTGGCTTTCAAATAATCTGTAGCGTAGAATTGTGAGTCGAGATGCTCCTGCAACCGTGTAATCGTACTAACCCGTTGTTCTTAGGTATTCACGAGCTCTTTACGCGACTCGCGCGAGATCACTATACCGCAGTGTCAGTCTGTACCGGACGATCGCTCTGCACCGGAATTGGATACAGTGAGTCTTGCACGTTATCTCGGACTCTAAGCCTCGGTCTGACACCCTACATTAGTCCGTGACGAGGACATATACGCGTAGGGGAGCATTCTTGTGTAGTATTCGAGAAGATCCGACCGTGACTGGCTCGGTCTTTGATCAGCACAGTGCTCGTCCAAGGCCAGGATCACATTTCTCCCCGCTTCTTCTCTCTGACTGGTTTCTCAATAGATTGCGAGTCGAAGAATTCCTACATTGGCTCTAATTCGCCCACGCGCACGATCTCGCTCGCCGTCGTCTGTCCTGGTGAGTTGACTATCGCGTTCCACATTCTGTATCTCCTCCCACTGACTCATCTTCATTCAATCTAGCTTCGCGGTGCGATGGACCGTCACGACACACGTACGCTGTTCGACACAGGCGAAACTGGCGGTGTGTCGAGCTCGAGATCGATGGCAAAGGGCGGCCCTCAATTCAGCTTGCCGTCGGCCACCGTGGCTGCGATCAGTTCGAGAGTAGAAGCATGGAAGAGAGCAACGGGCCTCGCGTCGCGCCAGGTGCGTACAGAGACCATGTTGCGCTGTTTTTGCACGTTCTCAACTCATTCCGTCATTTGTGTACAGGCTGTGCGGGAGAAAGCGCGGCTCGCGACTCGGGACGTCGTGCCCAGGCAGCTTCGACGGATTGAGTGTCAAGGACGGCTCTGGCACAACCATACGTTCAAGTCATTGATCCGCGGACCTGCAGGTAAAGTAGCATTTTCCCGAGTGATCGTGTCTCGACTAAAGCCTCTATTCGCGCAGATCTCGTTATCTACTACGTCTCACGACACGGGACAGTGTCTGAATGTGTATGCGACTTGGGCGAGCCAGAGTTGGACACGGCGAACAGTGCTGCATGCAGCGCCGGTCGTTGTACTTATCCGACTCGTCCAACCGCGGCTCCGCCAATTCCGGCAGTCTCACGCCGCCCGGACTCCCCAGATCGACGTACGGCGCAGTGCATGAAAGGACCCTGAGTGCCGTGAGCGTGCACGGAGGTTGCATCGTATGTCTGCCGTTTTGCCAAGATGTGCTTTTTTACTGAAACGGACGTGTCCGCGCAGGTCCCGAGAAAGACGTCCATTCGCGCGTGACAATGTGTCAGGGTCCATTCCACCCCTACGAGCCCAGGACGAGCTACAACAAGTTGTGCGTCAAGCGCGCTCGGTCAACCGCCGCTCCAGCGCGCCGAACGATATCTCCCTCGACCCGCCTTAGGCCAGTCTCCCCAGCTCGACGTTCATCAGAGCACATACGAGGACCCTGACGAGCATGAACGCCTACTACCCCATGTGCTCCCACTTCGCGTTCAGAAGGTGGGGCCGCATTTTGTGCAAATCACGATTTTCGACTCAAATATTATTTTATGACTAGCTCCCGCTCGTCTCCCTGCTGGACGACACCCAAGCTGGTCTCTACTGACAGGTACCTCTACAGCTCTAACACCCGATCGTCTGACTGCTGACGACTCTCAGATGCGACGGGTGACAACTGACCTGCACCTCGACAGCTCCAACACTCGATTGACACCCATAGCTAGATTAGATAGTGTCTGGGGCAGGGTTCTTAGGACCCTGCCCCCTCTCCCTATGCGGTAATACAGGCCGAAACCTCGCACTTTGAAATCTTAAATCCGTAAAGACTTGGGTTTTCGTCAAAGTGGTTTTGCTCTAACGACTTTTTGCGGTCCTTGAGTGGAGATTATGGGCGGTTGGGAGATAATCGAGCTCTGTTCACAAACAATCTATGTACACCTGTCCCACCTGCCACGACATCCGTCAAGACCAAGCTCTTCGCCGCCACGATCTCACGAATGACACCCTCCCAGATGAGGTCGCAGCGGTTGCCGTCAAGGCTCTCCTTCTCCTCAGCAGCGGCGTCTGCATCTTTGGAACTCCCAGCACCGTCGCCCTCTGCCTCGGCAGCCTCCTCCTCCTCGCCTGGACGCGCGCCACGCGGCCTCGCGTGCTCCGTCCATTGAATGCGACTCAGCATGAGCTTCTTGTACGCACGCATAAACTTGGTCGCGCCCTCGACGTATACGACGGAGAAGCCGGGATGGTAGATGCACACGCCCGTAAGACCCATCTGTTCCGCGTTCTTGCGCACTTTGAACCGGTGGCTCGGATCGCTGGTTTTGCTCTAACGAGTTTTTGCGGTCCTTGTGCGGCGATTCTCTCACGTCGGGGAGATAATCGAGCTCTGTTCACAAACAAACTATGTACACCTGTCGCACCTGCCATGACATCCGTCGAGCACGTCGTCACTATACGACCGTACTTCTGCTTCTGGAAGATGGGCCAGCACGCCTTTGTGCACTTGTACGTGGCACTAGGGAATGGTCAGTGACTGTAGTTGCGACGAAGCGATCAAGGACGGACCGGAGGTGAACGGCGATAACATCGTCCCACTCCTTCTCGGTCATGGCCAGGAAGCTCTTGTCGCGCAGGATACCCGCGTTGGCGATGAGGACATGCACGCCGCCGAACGCATCGAGGGCGGTCTTGACGATACCCTCGCCGTCCTCTGCACTCGCCACCGCAGCAACAGCCTTGCCGCCAGCTACAAGACATCAACAAAAACGCTTCACCCGCAACGGAAAACTGACCCTTGGTAATCTCGTCGACCACAGCCTTGGCGCCCTTCTCGCTCACGTCGTTCACGACGACATTCGCGCCGAGCTTCGCAAACATATGCGAGTACGCGCGTCCAAGACCGTTGCCCGCGCCGGTGACGATGACCGTCTTGCCGTCGTACCGCACCTCGGGCTTCGCAGCGTCGTTCGGCGGGAGACTGGCAGCCTTCTCGAGCATCGCGACGACGTTCTGCGCGTCCGTCGGGTGCTCGGGCGAGTCGTCAAAGTTGGTGACCTGCTCCCAGCGCGCCTTGACGGCCGACGGCGTGAAGGTGTCGTCCGTGCGGAAGAGTGCGCCCTTGGTGCGCTCCCAACGAATCTCCGTGACGTATCCAGCACCGAGCTCATATACACGGCCAGTGGAGTCCGGACCCTCAGGATGAGTGAGTGCGAGGACGAGCGGCGCAATGAACTCGGGCTGCAACAAACATTAGCTAACATCAGGCAATTTAGGGATGAGCATAGGTTGCACGGGCTGTATCCACGGGCGGACCCGCGGACAACGACCGCCGCTGAGGCTGACCGTGACCCGCACGTGCGGGGTGACCCGTGGGCACCCGCGGGTAGATGTGCGGTAGGTGTGCCGTCGGAAACAGTGCGCGCAACATCGACAGAGGTACTATAGTACCTACCCGCGGGTCGAATGTCTGATGAACCCAGCCCACGACCTGCACGCACAACTTAACGTGGGTAGCCCGTGCACGTTTATAGTGGCGCGGGTAATACACGGTCGTGGGTCATGACCCGCGGCGGCCACACCCATGCTCATCCCTAACTGGCAATTACTTGGAGATGGACGTACGCCAACGGCCTTGAGCATGTCTGGAGGCATAACGGTGGCCGTCATAGGCGACGCGGCAATAGGTGCAATAGCATTCGCCTTGATGTTGTACTTGACACCTTCCCGCGCGAGCGTCTTGGTGAACGCGACAAGACCCATCTTGGCCGCGCTGTAGTTTGTCTGACCCATGTTGCCTGCGCAGCGCGTGAGCGAGGTCGTTTGCAGACGAGAATATGCGCACCGTAAAGACCAGCAGCGCTAGAGGTGTTGATGATGCGACCGAACTTTTGCTTGCGGAAGATGGGCCATGCAGCCTTGGTGCAGGAGAAGGCGCCCTTGAGATGGACGAGCTGAATAATATCCCACTCCTGGTCCGTAATGTTCTTCAAGCTGCGCGTAAAGTCAGCATATGTCCACTTAAGCCAGACCAGTGTCAAACCTCTTGTCGCTGTAGCACGGTGTGAGCGTCGTTGAGCATAGACCGCGTGGACCAGAGCTCACCGAAGGATACCAGCATTGTTGATGAGGATAGTAACGCCACCAAAGGCGTCAATGGCAGTCTGGATGACCGCAGCTCCGTCCGCGACCGAGTTCGTGTTGACGACAGCCTTGCCGCCCTCTGCGCACCGTCAGCAAACTCGCCAACGACGCCAGGACCGACGACGACGCACTCGACGTGATCTCGTCGACGACCTTCTGCGCCGCGTCCTTGCTGACATCGTTCACGACGATGTTGGCACCGCGCGCCGCGTACGCGAGAGCATATCTAGAGAGAGAAAAATAAGCGTGGTGGACGCGGCACAGACGGAGACTGACGCTCTGCCGAGCCCGCCGCCAGCGCCGGTGACGACGACGGTGTGGCCCTTGAAGGAAAGACTCATAGTGTGCGGTGCGGTGGGCGTGAAAAGCGTTCTAGGGATGCGAAGTTGCCGAGGCGGGGGTCTTATGACGCGGGGTCCAATTTCACGTGCTTCCCCTCTCCGGCGACATCCATGCCACAACGGTGATACCGGTTTACTTATGTACGACAATGATCCCCAACGTAAATGCTATTCTCATGGCAGTAATGGGTGGGGTGATAAAACCTATTCCACAGGAACCGACCCTCGTAGCTGCTGTGAAGCTACGAGATTCCGGACAGCGGTTACTTGAATATCTAGGAGCGCTGCGGCGCTCTCAGATTGAGTCTCAACGGTAGACATATCCTCGGGCAGAGGTTCTACGAAACCACTGGCATGCAACCTCGTGACCTTGACGCGACATTCCTTGTCCGCGGGATCCACAAGTCTCCACACGGAATATGAGAGGGACGGTACAGTCATCGGCGAGATTCATGGGGAGGGACAGGCCTTCCAGTAGGGTCGGATGTACCGGTAGGTCCCAATTAACGAGGACGATGATGTTCGCGCACTCGCGGACGACGAGGTGTGCAAACTCATCGTCCCACCCGCGCTCGAATGCAAGCGGAATGAGAAGAACATCGTCCAGAGAGATAGCCTGGATAGCTCGTTGCCGCGGGAGGGGTGATGGCGTTTCGCTTGTGAAGACGCGGGAGAGTCGGATCCCAGCGATGGTCGACCGGCCGGTGTCTGTGTCTACATATCTCAGCGCGTCGTGTCCTGGAGGAGGCTCAGAGCAAGCTACATGCGCTGTTGATCCACATACCATCTCCCTCTGTGAGTAATACGATGCTAGGCTCCGGTGGTGCAGCGTTGCGTAGTTCCTCGACAAGCGGGTCCAAGGTATGTCCGTATAGGTCACCCTGTGACTTCAAGTTCTGGCTGGAGGATCCCGCAATATGCAGAGCGTACGGCGTATACCTAATAGCATTCCCATCGACAGGACTGTAACAGAAGCCTGCGCCGAACGGCGGTGAACGAAGGAACATCCAGTCCCACTCGTGTGTCAGAGAATCTTGAGTACGATTTCGTATTCAGCTTCGGACAATCTCTACCAGGCCAAGTCCCAGTCAATAACCGCAGCTATACGCCAATACCGATCCATGATGATGTTGTTATAGTGAAGGTCGTTGTGCGAGATATCGAGGAGTTGCAGTCGCTCGACCGCCGGAAATGCACTCTTCTCCAAGCGAGCAGCGATAATCCACACCGGCACCGTCTTAGCCAGAAGCCTAACATCGTAGAACCCATCCCCCGCAACGTAATCGGATAAGATATAAGCGCAATTGCCAGAGCGACCATACCGGCGGACTCGAGGAACAGGCACGCAAGCCGCTGTGTCTGGATAGGATAGGATAGTGTAAGGCAGATAGTCACCCCGGGGGCAACCTCCGCTCTGCGTGCACGTCTCAGTCGTACCGCAGACACAGGGCAACGACATGGACGGGTCTTCCAAAGGATTAAGCCTACCCATGCCATCGACCTGTGCTAAATATCGCGCCGCAGCGGCTGAGAATCGCACCCGAACTTCGTAGTAGCGATCGTGAAATATGATGAGATCCTGCAGCTGTGCGGAAGTCTGGACTCTGCAGAGTCCGCGACAGTGGAGGGAGACTTCGGGAGTGTTGAATGCGACGGTCTCCGGGTCGAGAGCGTTCCTTTTTAGCACTGCCGTTAGGCGCACGCTAAAAACTGCTCAGGCACGTCGCCTGTAGCAGCGAGTAGCATCGTTCCCGCTCTCGCCGTACTGTGCGCCACCGTCCGCGCCCCTCGCGGCGCCGTCATCTGCACCCTCCACTCTCACTGGCAGCGCTACCGTCCGCGCTCGCCGCTCGATGTGTTATTATCACCCGCGCCATTCTCGATGTGCGCCACCGTCCGCGCCGTTCGCTCTGAGCCATGATCCGTGTGACCGTGTCATCCGCTCCCCGCGCCACTGTCTGCGCTCGCTGCTCTGCGTGCGGCCCTCGCTAAGAGACTCAAGTCGAGCGCAGACCTGTGCTGAGATCTAGAGGCCTCCCGTAATCAGTGCAGACAGTGTGAACACGCGCCACCCTTTACGGTCGCTGCTCTGTGCGCCATCGTCCGCGCCCTCGCTCAGAGACTCAAGTCGACCGTAGAGGTGTGGTCGAGGGTATGGAGAGAGTCCTCACTATAACATCGACATCGAACGTTGCGGGAAGTAGTTTCATGAAGAGGGTGTCGTCGACGATGTACAACGAACAATCTGCGGTTTCGAGGATCGTTTCGACGGTGTGGAACGTGGAGGTGATTTCGGGACCAAGGCGCAGTACGTCCTGCCGATGCGTGCGGTAGTGGTCATCTTCGTCAAGATCGTGAGTCGACATCGGAGGGGCCGAAAATCGTCGAGCAGCAGGTTGCGGCGGCTCCATCAGGGACCTGTCCGTTGGGAATTGAGAGTGCAGTGGTGAGTGAAGCGGGCGAGACAGGCGGGCATAGCCGCCTCAGCCGACCCGAACGGCCTCGATCACGGCTTTAGCGATGAGCGAGGCACGGACCCAGGATAGGATAGGATAAGAACTTACGGGTAAGTCTGCTGTAATGAACAGAATCTACGAATACTGACAGTCAGAGGGGGGTTCGTGTATGGTCACAAAACACCCGTGCCGCACATGACGCTTCCGAGTCGATGCATGTATCCCTGCACGGCATGCATGTGCTGGGGAATCATGGACTCTATAAACTGATAGACCCACGCGTAGTCCCTTCTCGTGCCTTTCCATCCCCCGGGCAGTATCAGGGAGGACGTCGTTCATAGTACCCAAGCATCACGCCATTCTCTACCGCTGCACGTGCGCGGGGAAACCGAGTAATATTGCAATGAGTAAGAGAATAATCTGCCAGCGCGTCAGCATCGGGAGAGATATTCACGAAGCGAAGCGACTTACATGGATACAAACGGCTCGAGCTCGAGGACGACGACGTCTAGAAACATATGCGATAGCTCGCATAACGGCCGCTCGTCTCACTCGGCCTCGTAATTTTGACGACCTGACCGCGCTTGAGGCCGTAGTAGCGCGCCACGGGGTCCGCGAGCTGGATACGCGGCAGCTGCGTCTCCTTCAGTCGGCTAAATCCAATAGCGAGTCAGCGAGAGCACACTGTGACGCGAGGCGAGGCGACGCACTATCGTTCGAGCAAAGCTTTCTTTGCGTCGGGCGTCATGACTTCGTGTTTTGGGACGAGGATGTGGTGCGTGATGTTGACGATGAGATCGGCTTCCGCAAACTCCTCGAGTTTGTAGTCCTGCGACATGCCCGTGATGACCTAGGCGGCGACGCCATCAGACCGCGCGCGTTGAAAGACAATATGAGAGCGCACTTTGCGCGCAGACGGGGTCATGGTGCCGCTAAAGACGATGATACCGCGCTGGATGTTCTTCGTCTGCAGCACGTCCAAGAATCTGGCGCACGCCGTCAGCCCCGAGCCTGTTTCGAGCGGTAGAGGGCGCTCACTTGCGCATCGTCTTGATGCTGACGTTCTTGTCCTCGCAGAAGAAGACGAAGAGTTGGTCGGTCTGGTCTTTGACGCCCTGCGTGAAGAACGTGATCGTGCTCCGACTACCAGCATAGTGTCAGGTCCAGCGTGCGTATAATAACTTAGAGCGTGCGCACTTGACAGAGCCAGCGTTTGTGCAGTGTTGTCGACGGAAGTCTTCGAGCGTCATGTTAATCTCGTCCTCCGCGACCTGGTAGCCCTGCGCGCAGAGTCAGGCTCTGCTCGAGTCCCAAAAAAGGCAACGAACCCTATCTCTGACCATCTCGTGCACTGTCTTGGAGACCTTCCATAGCCGGATCGTTTCTTCGTCGCTCATCGCGTGAACCAGGAGCCCGAGACGCGCTTCCGGTCCGAGCCGAGTCACTTCCCTTCCCCGCTCGCGGAACTTGAAGTCAGGACAACACCGGTGGAGAAACCCCCTAAACGGACAAGGCGGCACCCGAATAGGTCTCACACAATCTTGCGATCGAGGTTTAATATCGAGCTGGGTCACACTTGGCGTTTGCTCAGTCATGCATGAGCACGAAACTTTCTGGAAGCTCGTACCTCGCTATAGTCGGTCACCGCATGGCGTTGTCATCCTCTACGGCGCAAAGAATCCTGCCGTGTTGCACTGTACTACCTTCGAGGACATGGAGAAGCAACTCGTGCGCATGATTGAGATTTATAATCTCAAGCGGGCTGGCCTAAAATGCTCGCGAGGTCAGATGCTGGTACGTCTTCTGTACTCATCGAGCGACGTAGCTGCTGAAGACGTGCTCTCACCTTGATTAGATTCTCCTCCTACATGGTATGTATCATCTGAGGTTTGAGACTATATATCTACAACACCTCAACAGCACAGGTACAGCACATCAACTTCCTATGGCGCACCGTCATCGCCCAATCGAGGGGTGTCGTGGGTGGCTACTGTACGAGCGCCATCGATGTCCACCTGTGCGACGCCCTGGATACGTTCAGTGCGCTTGAGGATGCGATGGTCGATTCCAAAGAGTTTGCCTACAGTCGGAGCACGGGCTTCCAGGATGGTGGGTGTACGTGTCGGACGTGCGCCCCAGACTCGGAGGAGTTGGTCAGGATGTGGCTGTTCGGGGCTGTTAATTATGCATATCTGCCACGGCCCCTCTTTAAAAGGGTTTTTGGAGACTTTAGCGAAGCCCTCGCTCCGACTCGCTCGTAGTCTTTTGCAATATAGACCCCTTGACCTTATAAGGCCATCTCGTACCACGAGCACAATTCACGCGCGAAGACGGTATAAATTCGCTCAATCTGATCTCAGACGTCCTTGGTAGAAAAGCGACTGAATGTTCTACACTCCTAGTACGTTGGCAACACAGAAACGATTCTATGGAGGGTCCGGACTGTGCTAAACAGTACGGCTCATATGGTCGGACACAGCATGTGGATGATGCACAAATGATTCAAATAATGGACGATATACAGGCCACGGTAAGGGAGAACACATCTATCGGTTACACCGTGCCGTGGAACATCATCTCCCAGCGCTGGTTGTCCGCGTTGACGATGTGGTGGTAGAGAACGATGGGCGTACGGTCTGACGAGCCGCCTTGGGTGCTCAAATCGATCTCCTGGCTCCAATATCCCTGCGCGTTGATCCTGCAAGCGCGTCAACAACGCTCAGAGCACGCAGCCCCGAACTCTCTGAAACATACCGGACGGTGTTGTCCATGCCCGCCTTGACTTCCCAGACGACGCCGTTCCGCGCAGGGACGATCTTCGTCCCGTCACCGTAGCTGTTGCGCTCCAAGCCCAGGTACTGGCTCGTGTCCTCCTTGTTCCTGATCCTCCACCCGTTGCCCGACTGCTCAAAGATCCACTTCTGGTTCTCGCCGTTGTGCGACGTGAACCCGAATACACGCCCGCCGCTTTTCGCTAGGTCCATCACCGTGCGGAACTTGTTGTTCACGAGCGTGTACACGCCGTTGTGGACGGGTTGCTGCGACGGTCGAGCTGGTCAGTTTTCCGCACAAATGACAAGTGCCAATTGGCATATGCGTACCTGCACTTGCGTTCCGCGGCCGCGGCTGTTGTATGTCCCGCTGCCGCGGCCGCGGCTGGTTTGGTTAGAGGCGCCGGGATTGAAGAGCTGGCCCGTCGAGACGAGTTCCCAGCGCTGGTTGGTCTGGTTGACGATGTGGTGATAGAGTACGATGGGCGTGCGGTCTGTCGCACCGCCGCGCACGCTCAGATCGATCTCCTGGCCCCAGTTCGCAACGGGGTTGATACTGAACGCATGCGTCAGCCGAGCGTTCACGTTTCTTGTCGGACGCACCGAATGCAGTTGTTCATCGCCGCCTTGACCTCCCACTCGATAATACTGTTCGAGCTCTCGTGCACGGGCACGATCTTCGTCCCATCGCCGAAGCTATTATACTCAAGCCCGAGGTACTGAGTCGTATCCGACCTGTTGCGAATCTTCCACCCGCGCCCACTCTGCTCGAAGACCCATTTCTGGTTCTCGCCGTTGTGCGACTTGTATCCAAACACGCGTCCGCCACTCTTCGCGAGGTCCATCACTGTGCGGAAGCGGTTGTTGACGAGCGTGTATACGCCGCGGTTCACAGGCGTCTGACGAAGTGCACGTCAGTAAGAGCCTCGCACAACACTGAACAACGAGAGCGACGGGCAAGGACAGACCTGCACTCGTGTGCCAGCAGGCTGGCTGGAGTTCGTCGTCGAGCCGCCCTGGTTCGTATCAGTCTGCCCGCCGCCGTTCCCGTTCTGCCCGTTCCAGCTCTCGACAAAGTCAAAGTTCCACCGCTGCTGGTCCGCGTTCGCAGTGTGGCTCCACAGCACGACGCTAGTGCCGTCGTTCGCGCCCTGGAACTTGTTGAGGTCGAGGTTCCAGTGGTTGTTCGCCTGGATGGCGATGCGGTACGTGTTGCCCTCGGCCTGTTGCAGCTCCCAGACGACGCGCGAGTTGTAATCGACACCCGCGATATCGGCGGCGTCCTTGAAGTTGTTGCGACGCTTGAGGCCCAGGTAGAGGTCCGGTCGCTGCTTGTTGCGCAAAAGCCAGCCGCCTCCCGGTTCAGCTTCGAGGATCCACTACATACGCGAAACGTCGTTTAGCGGCGCGTGCAAGCGAAGCGCGAGACAGTCGGACGTACAAGCTGGTTATCGTTGCCGTGCATGTTGTACCCGACGACGCGGTGGTCCTTGACGTTCAGGTCAAGCGCCTTGGCGAACAGGTTGTTCGCAATGGTGTACACGTCGTGATGTTTGAGAACCTGAAGGACGGATGAGTACGGTACGTCTCGAAGACATGGCAGGATATATCCTCACGGGAGATGGTCGCGGGCCGGTGTTCGTCTGCGAGAGGGAGTACATGATGACCGCGTGAGGCTTGATTTGGCGATGGTTATATACGAGAGTCTCGTTGGCCCCCGTAGCCGTGCTAACGACCTGCGCCAAAGTCTTAAGACTGGAGGGCTTGTACACGGAAGCTATAACTGCTCACCGAATCGTAGTTTCTGCCAGGGCTCGTGAGGTTCCCGTTCGTCTTGGTGAGGACATTCTTGCGCCCCGTAATGACGGTGCAGAGAAACATGGCCTTGATGGGATCGCTACGGTTGATGTTCTGCGAATAGTCGTTGGCCTCTGGACAAGTCGCGTTCAGATGTGGTGCTCGCATAAACAAAATAGGGCCTGCGAACGTACTGGACGACTCCGTGCTGCTGTAAATCCCCCATCCAAAGTTGCCACCCGAACGACCAGGTACCGGCGTCGGAACACGGAAGACGCCTTTGAGGATGCCGCAGACGGAGCAGACATTGTTGCAAGGGTTTGTCTCGCCGCCATTGGCGCCGATGTTGCAGTTGCGCTTGGTGCCATGATACGCATAGGTGATGTACTTCTTTTGGTCGTTCGTGCTCATGGCTCCCCGAACGTTGGCTCTACGATTCGAACTTGTATGTCAGATAGATACTGGCTGCGACGTGACCTGCAGCTACGTACGCGAACATGTTGAATTCAGCATCGTTCTTCTGCGCCGCACGGCCGTTCCGGAGGACGAGGAATATGTCTCTGACGAATGGCTTGTTGCCTCGGGTCCAGTTCTGCAGGAAGAAACGCCGGGCTGTTGTACGATGAGGATTGGAAAGTCGACGAATGACGATCACGGGACAACTCACTATCTTTCTCAAGCTGGTTGGCCTTCGAGAGGTGAAGAAGTTGCTGAAGACAAAGTGTGAGGAATTCTGCACGAGAAACAGCAACGATGGGCTTACGACGACACCCTGCTGGAAGAGCCTCATGCTGACAGGCGAGAACGCCGTGTCGCCAGTGTGGCCCATCTGAAGGCGCGAGAGCCTGTTGACTACACCGCCCAAGTTGTCCTCGTCGTCGTCGTTGTCTTCAGTGCCATAGTCGTCCTCGGTGCCGTAGTTGTTGCCATCATCGTCCTCGTCTTCCTCATCTTGAGCCTGCGCGTAGTTCGACGACCGGTTGAATTTCGCCACCGCAGGAGCACCCTGGACGGCTTCGTCTTGTGCGCGTTCGAGTTCAGCGACGAGGGAGGCAAGATCTGTGGCCATGGCGAGTAAGCGGAGTGATAGAGGAGCCCAACGTCTTCCTGTGTTCCTTTATAGCATTCTCTGTGGACCGTCGGAGTAGCTGTCGACGCATTCCGGGACAGTACGCAACCGACGCGAGGAAGGCTAGAAGCAGCAGGGCCCACAGGTCATGGGCGCTGAGCGCTGAGGCCAAGAAGGAACCGTAGTACTGCCGGTACAACTGCACGCTGTTGACACTGCTCAAAGAGGACTAGCACCTCGCGCATGCTAGATCCCTACAACGGAAACCTTTTCGCCGTGGGTTCACGAGTTCCAGCAGACGTGCCGGGGCACAGCTATCGGGAAATATTCTGCGACGACTGGTTGTGCGAGTGTCCAGGGTGGCAAAAGAAGGCGGGTGTGCGATAACACCGACGAGACTAGACCAGTAGAGCGCAATTGGCCAGCAGCAGATAATTGGAGATGCTGTACCCATGAAGCACAGCAAGTAGGACTATGATGCGATACGTGTACCACTCCAGGGCACCGTGACGCTGACTTGCGCAATGGGTCATTGGGTGGGTCGGGGACAACCTGTGCGTCGGTTGTAACTTGTTTGCGCCGACTCTCGCTCCAACTCCTGCCTCCCGCCTCTCTATTCATTCGGACTCATACCGTTCTACTCTAGAAACATCGCTCCTTGAGGATACGAATATCATGGACAGTTCAGTTTCGGGCCGTAACGTTCCGCCCACTTGTTGAAAGTGCGAGATGTGCACCCCGGACGTGGAGGATCTGCTCTGGATGTGGCATTGCGCTCATATAGCTCATTCCAATCTACCACTACCTCTCATTGACCGGATTTTTGGGGAGCTTAGAGTAGCCATCGCGTGTAGGAAGGCGTAACCCGTTGCAATCCAGATTCCAGATCGTTTGCATTGGAAAATATGCGTTCACATATCTCAATGGTTCCTCTGATGAGTTCCTCTGATGAAAAGCAGTGTCTTCGTTTGGAGCCCTATGTACTCTTCGAGTGTATGTGTAGAGGTTCAAGAAATTACTTAAATGCAGACGCCAGGGACGATGATGCGGGATCAATTGCACTCGAACTGCACACGTCGACCGCTTGTTCCCGCACCGTTCCTTGGCTCTCACTATGTTCGCGTCTGTGCTCGCACGAGCACTCTTCCTGGCTGGTCTCCTGGTCCCGGTCTTATCTGGCGCGCTCCAGTCGCTTACTTGTCTGCAAGTCATTTCTAACGCGCTAAGCAGAATCGCTCGAAATCCAGGCAACAGCAGCGTTCCCGGAGTCCAACCCCTTCCACCGTGCGTTCTGGCCCATGTTTATACCCGGCACAGTGTTCAACACGTGTTCTAGATGTTACCAACGGCGAGCGCAACGCTGTGACGGTCAACGTTGAGAACCTGTCCACCGACAACGTCACGCTCTCCGCGATCTCCGGCTCGGTTCATAACGCTGACACTGGCAAGCTCGTCAAGAACGTAGGTCACCCGAGCGAACCATTTCATGCCCATTGCGGCTCTAACTCGATTCTGCAGCTCACCGCGCTTGCGTACAACGTCCCGCTCATCCAGAAGGCAAAGATCACCCTGCCGTTCACGTTCTACAGCGAGTAAGTCAAGTACAGCTTCACTTTACTATTTCGGGCGTCTGCTTACGCCTGCAGGTTCAAGGTGCAGCGCATCCTTGGTCGCAGGGAACACAGTGCTGACAGCCATTCGTAGCCCGGCGACTTGCAGCTCAAGCTCTGGGTCGAGTACACCGGCGCCGCCGTACGTCCATGATCTTACGCGGAATGCGGCTCTGTTCTCTGGGTCCAGGAGCCGTTGGCAATGTCGTGTTTCCGTCAGGTTGCCGTTGTCGATAGGAGTGGAAGGGAGACTCACCGAGATCATCCCTCTGGCGACTCACAGAGGGGTGTACTCTGGACTCGCTCCAATCTTCTACTTGCGGCAACCTGAAGGAGACATGTCCTAACCTCCAGTATTCTGGACCGGAAAGCCGACCGCTTCCACTTCGTCTGCCACGCCAACTTGTACTCACGCGAACCTTGCAGTCGGCAGCTAAGCAGCGCATCGTCGCGTACGAGTCTGTCGTCAAAGTCGTCGAGCCCCCAGCATCCATCTTCGACCTCAAGATGATCTCGACCTACATCATCGCGCTCGGTGCGCTCGCAGGTCTCGGCTACTTCGCGTACACCTCGTACCTCGCTCCCGCGAAGGGCAAGGGTGGTAAGAGCCGTCCCAAGCCGATCGTCACGACCGAGCTCGAGCCGGAGGTCGTCAAGGGCAGCGGCGTGTACAACGACGAGTGGATCCCGGAGCACCACCTCAAGAACCGCAAGAAGAAGGCAGAGGGCGCGTTGAGCAGCGGCGACGAGAGCGCGTTGAGCGGCACTGAGCGCCGCAAGAGCTCGCGCAGGAAGTAAAGGAAGGAGAGAAAAGTCGCGGCGCCACGAACGCACGAGCGGTATGCCGCTCGAAGTGCTAAAATGTTGCTCTCGATACCAGTTTTGCTAATGGAGGAGTTTACACTTAGTGAGCGCCACTCGAGCTCGTGGGATGCGTTCTGGTGAATCTACAGGAGTACACGCTTACTTCACAGGAGCGTTTGGTTTCGGACTGTTCCTTCATCGGCTGTAAGGACGGCCGTCATCACAGCAGGGCGAGTTAAACCTGGGTTTGCGTGTGTCTTGTCTCTGTTCTCGACGACGATGAACACTCTCCAGCTGGACTTCAACCCGACCGCCGGCTCGAGTACTGAGCCACCGCCGCTACCGCCTCTGGACCGACGCGTTCTACAGCTCTCGACACTCCTTTGGCATTGGGAGTCCGGCAACCACGGACGTCCGCACACCGTGACCGAGGACGTCGCACGTCTTAGTCCAGACCCCATGGCCGTCTATCTGCCCGGTCCCACCGCTCGTCTCGCGTTCGACTTTTGGTCGCCGGAGCACCGCGCATTCGTGTACAAGCTCCCCGAGAATGCGCCTGTGAAGCTCCGGTATACGCGACGCACGCTCATCGGGATCGTGGACCTGTACAGGTTGCAGATGGAGGAGCTCGGCGCGGTGTGCGGTGTGTACGGTTCGTTCGACGACCCAGACGACTTCGCCACTATCGGTCCCAAGCTCGTTATCCACCCGCTGTCCACGCCCGCGTTCCACGCCGAGCTCTCTCCCGTGCCCTTGCATCCTTCCTCTCGCCGCCGGAGCGCGAACAGACGCGGACCGGCGCCGCCGTACGACTTCTTCGAGAGCGATTGGATGCAGAATAAGTTGGGTCCAGCGCTCATCGGGAAGGGCAGAGCGATCAACGTGAATCCGCCAGAGTTGCCCGGCCAGAGCGATAACGACCTGAAGACGAAAGGCGAATACGGGCAGCCTGACGCGGTGTACTTCAAGGGCTTCGGCGGCGAGTGGATCGGCGGGTTACTCCAGAAGAAGGAAAACGGCGAGGACCTTGGATCGAGGACGGAGGTGAAATGGCTCGTGGAGGAAGACTCGGGCGAAGATGCGGAGGGCGCAAACTGGGGCGTTGAGTTGGAGTTTCAGGTGCGTCTCGTTTCCATTTCGCAGAGCCTTTGTCTTATGCTGAGACGTTTCCAGCCTGTCGATTTGGACAAGTCGTGGCTCGACGAAGCGGGCGAGGCGCATCTCCAGGCGTATACGGTCGACGCGACAGTCAAACGCGTCTTCGTAAAGGCGCCATGGTTCGACGAGAATCAACACCTAGAGGAGGACGAGAGGTTGGCAGCGTCGAGGACTCTGATGTTGATTGGGGAGCCAGGTAACCAGCGGTGGGTTTAGGACGACTGAAGTGGCATATGAAGTGCATTGCACGCGCCGTCAGCTTCGGCGTTTAGATACTGCTTACCAACTTGACAAGGATCTGAGTTACCTGATCCTTATTTCCATAGCCTTTCGGTGTTGAGCTGAGGTCAAGGAACGAGTCGGGTCGTCCCGGTGGCGTATCCTGGTTGACCACGTTCACACGTCGTCAGAGGACCAGTTCACCCTGGTCAGTCTTCTTCGCATTGGTCCTAAGCCCTGTTGCGACCTGTCGGGTCCGTAGATGGGAGTCACTTGAGGCTTGCAGCTGCGGTCTGATGAATTTATCTACCTTCCCGGCGTTGCTCGCTTCACTCGTCGACGGTAGAGCCCACACTAGGCAACTGTGCACACTCAAGGATGTCGCATCTCCTCGACATACCGTCCGAAATACGCGACTTCATTCTCGAGTTGTGCTTACTTGCCCGGCGCGCCGCACCTGTCGACATCGCGTCTGCGGAACGCACCCGCCTCCCTGCGCGTTACAATTCATCGAAGAACTTCAAAGCGTGGGGCTATGGCCAGAACAACGTCCGCTACGAGAACACGTCGTACACCTCCAACGCAACCGCGCTCTTGCTCGTCAATCGTCAGCTGTGCACCGAGACGCAAGACGCCATCGCGCGGTTGCGCGCAACTGGCCGTTATGCGTACGCACTTGACATCATGCTCGTCAAGGAGAGCGAAGTCTGGGCGACATGGTTGTGCGTGCCATCCGTCACGAACCTGACATCGACGACGGTAGACTGTATCGACGTCTCCATGCGCACATTCGGCACGGGCGAGGGCTCCGAGATGAAGACACGGTCGTACGTACACTCTGCGTTCACGCCAGGCGACGGCAGCCCTCCCCCGATCGTATGGTGCTTCTACTTCCTCATCGAGCACTTCCTGCGCGTCGGACCGTTCCCCAAAGTGCAGGACGCGGAGGACCGCAGGTTGGGAATACGGAAGTTGGTCTTGGACTTCCATACGCCGAAGGAGGGTCCGTTCCCGCCGGCGGGTGTGAGGATGCACCAGTGGGTGCGCGAGCGGCGATATCGCAATGAAGGTCCCCTGCGCAACACAGTGCTGCCCGCGGACTGGCTCGCGGACTTCCTGCATAACGACCTCTACGGGCTCCTATGCATGAACTACCACACCGCCGCGTATGGTGGGATCTTGCACGAACGCATTGGCGAGATCGAGCTGCTCGTGGACGGCGCGAGGTGCAAAAGCAGCTTGAAGAACACCTCCAGCCAGATCGACGTTGCAGCGTTTCTTAAACGTTTGGCGTACACGGACCCGAGGGAGACTTTTGGGTTCATCTACCCCCACGAGAAGCGCCTTCAGCGGTTTTGGCAATGGAAGAAGGAAGCGGTGGAGAGTCGACAACGATTGGGCCTCCCCGTATACGAGGACACGCCTGTAGACCCGTGACGAATTCCAGCGGTTTTGCTTGGTTACAGGGGCCCCGTCTCAGAATTAGGTGCTTTGCCCGCAGAGCCTATGGTTCGGCCATGAGTACTGAGTAGCATAAGAAACCTGAAGTCATACGAAGAGCATGCCCATTCCAAGTAACCAGTACATTCTGCATCGCCTTACATTTCCTCTTCTGGGATTACGAACGCCTTGGCTTGGTCCCACATGCCCTCGAGCTTCTTTCCCAGCGTCTCCTTCGCCATGTTGTCCGTGGGACAGCTCTTCGGTCGGAAAGTCGAGAATGAGCGCTCGCGAATGACACCCTCCCAGATGAGGTCGCAGCGGTTGCCGTCAAGGCTCTCCTTCTCCTCGGTAGCGGCGTCTGCATCTTTGGAGCCCCCAGCACCGTCGGCCTCTCCCTCGGCAGCCTCCTCTTCATCGCCTGGACGCGCGCCACGCGGCCTCGCGTGCTCCGTCCATTGAATGCGGCTCAGCATAAGCTTCTTGTACGCGCGCATAAACTTGGTCGCGCCCTCGACGTAGACGACGGAGAAGCCGGGATGGTAGATGCACACGCCCGTAAGACCCATCTGCTCCGCGTTCTTGCGCACTTTAAACCGGTGGCTCGGATCGCTGAGCGTGCGCACGCGGAACAAGCACGCGTCGAGACCTTTGCGCTCCTCCTCGACCTTCTTGCCGTCGATTTTCTCGCGCCGCTGCTCGTCCGTGAGCTTGCGCTCGGCGTTCATCTTGTCGTGCGTGTGCCGACGCAGCGCGACCTCGCGCCGGACGCGCGCTTCGACCTTGGTCGGGTCCGCAACGGCGTCGCTCGCGAGCACCTTCATCATGTTGCTCAGCTTGACCTTGGGCGGGTCCGGCGGGATGAGCCCCATCTTGACGCGGTCGCGCTTCTCCTGCAGGTCCGCCGCGCGCCGCTGCTTGCGCATCTTCTTCATCTCCTTCTTCGTCATCTTCGCCGGCTTCAGCTCGATACCGCTCGTTGTCGCCTCGTCCGCGGGCGGGATGGGGATGGGGTGCTGGATGTACAACGTGATGGGCGACTCGGCAGAGCGAATGGGTAGGTTCTCGAGCGTAAGCGCGTCCAGCAGGGCGTACGTCTTGAGGAACGGCTGGTCCCACCACTCGACGTCTGGCGGAGGCTCGCGGCGGATCGTCTTCTCGAGCGTCTCAAACGCGCCATCGAGACCGGTCTTCTTGGCCTGCTCGACGACGCGCGCTTTAAGCTCCTCGAGCTGCGCCTCGCGCCGTTTCTCGTCCGCAATGGCGATGTACTTGCCCTTCTGGTTGAACCTGAGCGTTCGGCCCACCCGCTCCTTCGGTGCGCCCTCGAAGACGATCTCGTCTTTGTTGTCGCTCTTCACCGGCGCGGTCGGTTGCGTCAGGTACGGGTTGGCCGACACGCCTTGCGGCTTCGCTACTGGAGTCGCCACGGCAGCGAGGGGCGGCGGCGTAGCTGGTGCGTTTCGTGCGTTCGCCTTGATTGTTGCGAACTTGGGCTGCATGGGCTTGTAGCGATCCTTCTTGCTAGCCGGAGCGAACGGTGTCGAATCCATAAGGAGTGGATGCGCGGCCATGTTGAGGCCAGCACCCTGTGGTGCCGATGGATCTGGTGCCGCTGTTTTCTTTGCCTGCTTTGAGGAATGAGTACACGTCGAATGTGAGAAAATAAAGCTCACAAGATATGGATTATCGGATAGTGAAGCACGAGACGACGCATCTGCGACGCGTTTCTTGGCTTCTGCTACGCGACGCGCGATATCGTCGACGGCGCCGGGCTTGGTGAGGGCAGCACTTGAGACAACGCTGGAGGACGACGCCAGCGGTGGCACAGGTCCAGACGCATTGCCTTTCTTCAACGCAGCAAGCTTGGCCGCGATTTCGGCCTTCTTCTGGGCAATGAGGTCCTCGGGCTTCACCTGCGCGAGTCAGTATAAAGCGCGCTATGCAGCCAGAGCAGACACACCCCTATGGGTCCCTTGGGTGCCCTAGACGCTGGCTGATGCGCAAAAAGGGTTATAGCGAGGGTCGTCAGATGTTGAACGGTATTCACCTAGAGCAGGGAATTCCACTCACTGCCGACGAGTCACTGCGCACATATCAGCTGCATATTCCAGTTTTGTGACATATAAATACCTTTTGAGCCTTTTGGAGGGCGAGTCAGCTTCGCCGTCGCGCGCGCGTTTGCTCATGGTTGTGGTCAGTGGTCAAGACGGGTCCGGGTGTTTGCGGACGGTCACGACTCTTTCTCCCGAACGACACACACATTCCGAGCGCCATGAGCGTGCCCAAGCCTGAGGACCTCAAGGGTCTGTTCCAAATTCACACCCTAGCTCGCAGCTCACCGCGCGCAGTGATGCTCGAGGCGCGCGACAACCATGTCCGCGAGCAGTGGATCAAGGCGATGGAGGTCCGGCTCGTGCGCGAGGAGCTCGACAAGTGCCAGCGCGGCGAAGGCGTCAACGCCCATGTCCACTGCAAGGAGCTCGCAGACCGTTATCTGACCATGCTGGCCGACGCCAAGGTTCGTCTGGTTTCGTAGTCTGCGCTCTGAATCGCGCGCGCCGTATACGCCGCGTGTGTCGACTCGCGTTCGTAAGGCCTACACCCAGCGACGCGTCTCCGGCCACCACAAATTCGTACTCTAACTTCTCCTACAGGTTAACGACATCTCCTCCATCCTCGTTATCCCGCGCTCCGGTCTTCGTCGTCAAGATCTGCGCATGGTCGGCTGCCGACCCGAACATCAGTATTCCGCCTCAACCGCGTCAGATGCACCCAATACGACCTCACCATTCGACTCGCAGGCATTCCTACCCCCAGAAACTGCTCTTGCGCCGTGCGCGCCACGTACGCGGCGGCCGTAATTGGTCAACTTGGGTCTAACCCGGTTCACCAGGCCCACACCTCGCGATTCTTCTCGGGCCAACTCAGATTCAACCTCGTATGACTCCTGCGGTCCACCGTCATCTCCTCCGCCCTCGATATCCCGCGCTCCAGTCTTCCTCGCCGAGATCTGCGATACACGACCGCGCGAGCTAATGATCAGCATTCCGCCTGAACAGCCTCAACGAGCGTCCCAACGGACTCACCGCATTCTAAACCCTCAGGAACGGCGTCTCGAACGTCTGCGCTGCGCCCGTGGACGTCGTGGTGAGTCGGCTCGTTTCCCACCCGAGCGTCCAGAATCATTTTCTGACGTCGTCCAACAGCTCTTCCGTCGCATTTTCGTCTCTTACGCGCTCCATCAATGTCCTTGCATCACCACCGCCGGTTTCGAGGCGATTCGGGCGAGCTCGGTTCATTCACTCATCGTATCCAACGCACGCTTCTGCGGTAATCCTTGCGGACGCCATTCGTGAGCTAGAGTTCCCGGTCGACTTTCCTTACCCGCTTTGTAGGTAATCGAGGTACATTCTTACGGGGTTTGATGTGAGTTCAATTTCCTCACACTATCCGCTCAATTCCGTTCTGACCCTTTCAAAAGATCGTACTCTTGAGCTACCGTGTACGTACCGTGATGGTTGAATACAGTTATCTTGTGCTCGCCTTCCGCGGTGGTCTGGAATTGCTGAGCCTTGACGCATTCCGGTCGCCCAGACCGAAACCGAACCTGCCCGTCGGTACTCGTGCTGCCTTCAGTGCCCGCTTCTACGTACGGTTGCTGGAATAAGCCTTGGAGCATTCCCATCGCCAAGACCGAACCCGAACGCACCGTCGTCGCCGCAACCCGTGCTGAGTGTCGAAGTCCAGACCGAAACCGAACCCTGCGTGAGGTTGTGAGCATTCCCACCGCCCAGAAAGTGTGACGAGACAGATATGGATGCAATTTATAGAGATGGTCGTGACGAGGCATGGTTTGACAGGCGCAAAAGGGTGGCGTGACGCCCAGCTCTTCGTCCAGACCGAAACCGACACCGAGGACACAAGCGTCAAGGTTAACGGGCATGAAGGCAGGGGGACGTGACTGGAATATACGGGAACTAGATCGCGCAACAGTACGTATACGTACCATGTAGCGCCGATATCGATAACCTCAAGCTGTTCTGCCAGTGGACGGACGATCGTCAGTTAGGCGGATAGCGCAAAGGAAGCAGACATGCGTACAGATCACACAAAGCAGCCCGGAGTCGCCATGCGAATCGAGGAGCGATTGCGGGTCGGTCTTGCGAGACCGGACGACAGTGAACGAGAAGGGCGCCGAAATTGAAACGTCAAAGCCTGAACCGAGTACAAAAGCAAAAAGTCAGCAAAGGACAGTGAGGACGGATATAAAATGAGGAGACTATACCGTAACGCCAGTGTGGACGACCGCGGCGATGAGAACGAGGATAATTTGTGTGTCGAGCTCGAGGTCGATGCCGACGGGATGGACGACGTCGCGCATGTCGTTGTCGACGAGAGCAGAAGAGGAGGATCGCGCTCGTTGATACAAAGAATGGAAGACGTCGACTGGGAATGAGAGCTGAGGAATGATGGGTGAGGGACTTGACGCTTTGCGCGACGTTCTTTTATACATGCCTGTCCGGGACTCCAACTTCCCGCCGCACCTCGTCCGCACCGTGGCGTCATCCTTCACTATTTCGAGCGTCATGCATGTATACAATGACGTGGTAAATGAAGTCCAGTCGATTGGGCGCGAGTGCGGCGGGGGGTTGGTACCTCAAGCGCCCGAACCTCTGATCCTCGCAACACGTCAAACTCGTGCATTTCTCGCGCTCTGCGAACCGTCTCTTCAAGTCTCACTCCTCACGTCTCTAAGTAACTCTCGGAAGCAATAGTCCAGCTAATTTGAGTGGCAACAGAGGGGGAGGGGGTGCATATACGCTCGAGAAATGCTCTCAACCTCCCCAGAGTGCGTCCTCCGCCGCAGCGTCGTTCCCATGTCCAACGCTCCACTAACACGCTATAGTACCTGTCAATGTCACGCCCTCGACCCTTCATATGCCACCAATACCAAGTTTATGAGGGAGATGTGCGCAACGGTACGGTTGCGTTCTTCCCGACTTGCCCGCCGCTGGAGCAATCTATCAAGCTCATCGTCGTCATCGCTGGTCATTGTGAGTGCCTGACCGGGATTTGAATGACGTAGTGTAACTTGAGGTCCCCATCTGGAGTCGTAAACCCGCGCGTTCGACGAGGAGACCCAATTCGCGCTCCGCTCCGCGGCTCCCGATGCCTCCCGTGATCTTCAAATTCACGCCCGGATTCGCCGTAACTGAGTGTTAAACGGAGAAAGGACATTTATATTGCTTCCGTGGATATATATGGGTCCTCAGTATACACTATCTTAAGGGTGGGACGCATGGATATCTTCGGGAAGTGGACTCAACCTCTCAGTCTGACTCCCGGAGCACGCTTTCCGCGCTCCCGTTCGTTCCCACGTCACCTGTTAAGCTAACGCAGCAATTAACATGTCAATGCCATACTGTCAAAGGCTTTGTGGCCGCACTGCGCAGTTTTTGGGGTGGGAGCCCAGAGGTGTCAGTGTTCCTTCGAAGTTGAAGTTCTGTCGTTGCTGCAGCAACGCGTGACCTGAGCTATTATTACCAAGCTGACTAGAGTGCATCCCTGCTATGACGTTTCATATGGTGATTTGCGTACAGGCCATGGATTCTCGCTCCGCTTCGCGACACGCGTCGCTGTGCATGATGCTCAAAGTCACGTGCACCACACTTGTTACGACACAGTCTGTATTACCGTGCACTATTCCTCCGTTACACGTTACTCCCGCTCCTCCTAGTATCGTGCTCAAGGGTTGGCTTTGAGCGCAGGGGGCAAATGTCAAAATCCCTTTCATCATGAAAAGATCCTGAATACATTTCCAAAAATGTCGCCTAATAATCTCTAGTTCTGGCTACTAATGACAGAATACGGCTATAGATGTACTGCGACGATATGTTGCAGCACTCATGACGACACCGCCCTGTCCGCATCGGGATCCGAGTTGCACAGTTCGACTTGTGTGCGGATGCTGCAGCGGAATATTCTGTCACCCGTCAAACATCTCGTTTCACTCTATCCGCATGCGACGCAAAGCTCGCATTCCAACTGATCTCCATTCTTTCAGAAGACACAACCCCGAGGGTTTGTAGGCCCCCTTAGCATCAATTACCATGGAGGGTCTTTTGACAGTTAAATATGCCGAGTTCATCCGCTTGACCTTGCGACGTGAGAGGTGTGATCGTCGCAGGACGTACGTTCTACAGCAAGGATCCAGAGAGCCGCAGAAACGTAAGGCATGAGCTTTGACAGAGGCAGTTGATCAGCCGTCAAGTCGTACCTGCTTCGTTCTCATCTCAATCTGTATATCTCAGGGCAGGGACCTCGCCGTAAGTGAGTTAGCGGGGCGGCAGTTGAGGTGAGCCCTAAGGTCACATGACGTTTGACTCAATGGCATAGCGTGCGCTCAGGATCCAAGACCCCGAAAGGCACCCCGTTCCTGTCATCGGCGTC
>KV426511.1:9312-30125 GCA_001632375.1 Exidia glandulosa HHB12029
CGGTAACGAAAGTAACGGTCACCGCGACCCGGCGGTAATGCATTTTGGGCGTAACGGGGGGTCGGGCGGCGGTAATAATTTTTTGGTTTACAGTACAGTACCCTACTTTGGACTGTCCCGCGTTGGAGACAATCACCTTCTCCTTCCTGTCACACTCGGAATCTTGGGTCGACACAAGGTGTCGCTCTGAATGGTTCCATACGCTTCAGGACGGCGAAACCTCATCATTCCGTTGTGCATGCAGGAACGGAGGCATACTCTCACTTGCCGATGTTCACGCCTTCCTACTCGCCTCCATTCGCTTTCCTGCCCCGCTTCGCGAGCTCAGGCTCTTTGGGATTCGCGAGACAGTCGACATCGACCCCGTCGCGGCGTTCCTAGCCCTGACGTCCATCGCAGATGATATTGTCGTGCGCGAGGAGGTTGCGCAGGAAGTGAAGTACACGGACGCACTGCGGGAGCAGCGATACGGTGGGACACAGCACTGGGCACCATCACACGTATTCGATGCATTCCGGCCCAGCGCGTTCTCTGTCGACAGCGAATCGTTTGATCACATCGGCCGTTATCCGGAACCTTGGCTTTCTTCTTATGACACTATTTGGTAATTTCCCGCTGTGTGATATGAGCTACTAGTACTGTAATCGTGTGTGGATTCTTCATTGGCGGCATAAATGAGAACGACAGAGCGTACAGCCTCGATGAGTATTGTATAAGCTTGCCTTAGGAAAAAGTCGCGGTGTGCTAATAGCCCGACTCCCAACTACCGCAGCACACGCAGTACACTCGATACCGTTTACTATTGCTTCGCTGTCGATAGGGCACAGAAAAGGAGTGGCGACACTGGAAGGCAGCATTGCGTGACTGTGGCTGATATCAGGACGACGACGGTAGCGGACCGATGTGGTAGAAATCGTCATCATCTAGGCTGAAGGTGCTCTTGCGGAGCGGGTCGAAGGAGTGCGACGGCGCCCAAAACTGCGCGTCGCCTGCGTAATGACGTTTACGTAATCCCTCCAGCCACTGCACCTCTTGCGCCACATCATCGCTCACCAGCACGTCCTCCGTGATGCTTGTCACCAAGAGGAAGGCGGCAACGGGGTCTACGTCAGCGGTCGCGCGGACTCCCATGAGTCTGAGCTCGCGCAGTGGCGCAGACAGGCGGATGGAGTTTATAAGAAGCGCATAGACCTCCGTAAGGGACAGTACCCCTCCGTTTCTGCAAGCGCAGCGGAACGATGAATCTCCGGGTAGATACGCGTGATGCAGCCATTCGTATTGACAGTGCTGAGTCCCTTGAACCCAACCATTCGATCGCGTTGAGAAGGAGATAGTAAAGGTCTCCAATGCTGGACAGTCCAGAGTCGGCGCGGTAACGAGGTGTTGATCGAAAGTGAATATGTTCTCGACATTACGGACATCAGTCTCTCCGGATGAGCACCGCGGGATCGATATGCATACTGTCTTGAGCTGGGGTATCGTGATCGAGAGGCGGGAGAAAGCTGGCCAATGCGTATCGCTCAGCGTGAGGTGGACAAGTGACGACAAGTCGCAGCAAGCAGGACCACCAACAGAGTTCCGAGTCGTCGCAAATGTCACCAAGCCGTCAAGACTACGTGCAGCATTCCCCAGGTGGGTGACATGGTCATCCTGTATGATACTGGCATTATTGTCTGCCAATATACGTCGCGGGTGTGCAATATTAACGTGAGACGAAAAGGGCGGCAATTCATCATCGAAGAAAGTGTCGGTGCGCCGAAAGTCTATGATGATAGCCAGGTCCAAGCGACTGCACGCGTCCTTGAGAAGGGGTACGAGATGTGTCGCGTCGTGGTGTAAAGGTGGCCAAAAAAACAGCCCGTCTCCGTTGCGTTCTAGGAACGCTAGTGAGACTTTTATGAGGTTCTGGTGTCGCGGCGCCGTCCGACTCGATCCTGGCAGTAAGTCTGGACCAGGCGGTTCTCTGGGGAACAGACCACATAGACCGAGAGTCTGCCGTAAAGGCATCTGGTCCATTATATGGACAATATCCGCCCAGGTTAGCGAGCTAGGGCTCGGCTGATAGTCGAACGTCGTGAGACACGAGAATGCGGGAACCCGATCGATGCGGAAACCGTCAAGGTGGCAGGTACGCAAACGTCCTGGTTCTCCCAGCAACAGGTCCTCAGGGATGAAACGATCGTCAAAAGCGTATGGCAAGGGTACACCGGCACCCTTGGGTACCGAGATTTCCAAGAACTCTAAGAGCGGCGCATATGTGCAAAGAGCGACGGCAGCTAAACTCCACTCAAAGGTTGATATAGCAGCCAGGGTGTCCTGTTCGAAAGTCATGAGATGGTTGCCCACTCCGACTGAGCCCTGACTGTATGGTTCGAGCCTGATTGCTGTTACACAACGTAGGATATCTTGTAGGCAAGCGATAGACGACGAGTCCTGCAAACAAGATGCAGTGAAAGACACAAATGCCCGAGTCGGAAGATCCGAGCTCAGGCTGCGACTGATGACACTGAGGGCGCCAGTCAAACTAGTCCAGTTCTTCGCGAGTGCGCCAGTGCTGTACGTCCGCTGCGACGATGGACCTGCTTTAACACTCGTCCAGAGAGACGGCGTTGTCAACGCAAAAAGTCGAATGGCTCTGCAGGTCTGGGTAGCTACGATGCGCTGGCGCAGAGGCAGGTAACGAAGCACGAGGCCCAATACTTTGGGCGGCAGACGCTCGAGAATCGAACCCCTCGCAAACCGGGGCGCATCGAGCGACGAGGAGGTAGTCTTAATCCCCACTTGTATCGACGATAGAGCAGCAGAGTGTATCGCGATCTGGCGCACGCCTACAGCGCCTCTGGAAACTAGGTCAGTGGAAGACACGTATATAATGCTAATGAAGACGAACAGCCGACCGGATTGTGAGGCGTCCGTAAGGATCAAAGTAGTGAACCGCTCAGTGCAGGTGCAGAGCGTCTTGAGCAGGTCGTCTATGTCTGCGGGCATGGTCGTCAAGAGCAACCTTGCGCAGCGCCTACTAACTATTCCCGCGGCTCAGTTTGAATCCGACTCGGCGTCTGATGCCACGGCCGCGCAGCTCGATAAACCTACTAAATAATCGTAGGGACAGCACTATTTATGCTTAGCATGTTCCTGCCCGAGATGTTTCCATTTCATCTACAATACATTCCGTTACCGCTGCAGCTCTGTCGGTCATGTCAGCAAAATGGCGGCATTGGACCAATGTGATCAAAAAAGTCATCGTCTGGAGAAAACGTGCCCGTACGAAGCGGATGAAACGAATGCGAGGGCGGCAAGAAACGCGCGTCGCGATATCGCTGTTTCCAGAGCGCTTCCGCGTAGTGCACATCCTGCGCGACATCCTTGCTCACAATCACCTCTTCCGCGATGCTCGCGGCCAAGAGAAAAGCGGCAACAGGATCGGCGTCGAATGTTGCGCGAACACCCATAAGCTTGAGCGCGCGTAGTGGTGCGGAGAGGCGTATGGTGTTTGAAATAAGTGCATGAACCTCGGCAAGGGAGAGCACCCCTCCGTTCCGACACGCGCAGCGAAACGACGAGGAAGGCCTCTGATCTACGCTAGCCATCAGTTCCGCATAGCAGAGTCCAGTGCCCAAAGCATCTGAACGCGACGTGCAGGATATTGTAAATGTCTCCAGCGCCGGAAAGTCCAGGGAGGGGTAGGCTGGCCATGGAGCCTCGGTAAAGATACTCTCAACATCGCGGACGTTGGTATCTGCAGTCGAGCACAGCAGTATCGATATGCCTATCTCCTTGAGCTGGGGCGCTGTGACGGAAAGACGTGCGAACTCCGGCCAAAGCGTGTCGCCAATGGTCAGGTCGACGAGCGAGGACAAGTCGATGGTAGCACCGGCAGAGGTTCTCACAAAGCCGTCGAGGATGTGTACAGGGTTCGCTAGAACCATGACTGTGTCATCCTGAAGGATGCTCACATCATGGTTAGCCAAGATACGGCGCGGATGTGCGATAGTGACGCCGACGTGAGCTGGGAAAAGTGCTGTGTTTACGTGTGCGTTTCTGTCTGAGCGGAAGTCCGTGATGATACGCAGATCCGAACGACTGCACGCGTCCCTAAATAGAGACAGAAGACATGGCACGTTGTCCACGCCCTGACGAGACATGACATCCATGCAATAGCTCGGGGTTACCAGCGCGACCCGCGAGAGGCTCTGGTGACGCAATGGTGGCAGCTGCAGGGAAAGACTAGCCAGTTCTCGATCATCTGTGGGACTCGGAAACCGGCCGCAAAGACCGAGTGTCTCGAGGACGGGCATCTGGTCTATGATTCGTACGATATCCGTCCACGATATTGAATCAGGGTTCGGCCGATAATCAAAGCTTGTGAGACGCGAGAAAGCGGGAACCCGTTCGATGAGGAAACCATCAAGGTAGCAAGCACGCAATTGTCCTGCTACGCCTGCAAATATGTCGTCTGGAATGTACAGCTTAGGCTGGTGGGATGTATCCCTCCTCAGGCTGATGGGTACCCAGTGGCTCTTGGGAGCTGAGATCTCCAAGAACTCCAGGGACGGCGCGAGGGCGCAGAGTGCGTCGGCGACCATTCTCCACGCAGACGGAAGTATGGTGGATACGTAGTCTTGTGACTCTGTCACATCGTTGAAACCTTGCCAGTTCATGATTTGAACTGTTCCTTGGCTGTACGGCTCGAGCCTGAGTGTCGTGACTAGACGAAGAAGACCGTGTAGACAAGCAATAGACGAGTTGTCCTGCAGACAAGATGCGGCCAACGACACGTACGCACGAGTCGGAAGACCTATACCCGCGCTGCGAGTAATGACGCTGAGAGCGGCAGTGAAACTAGTCCAGTCTTTCGCTCGTTCGTCAGCGAGTGAGTCCTTGGCGTAGGTTCCATAGACGGATGGGCCGATCTTGACGCTCGTCCAAAGTTCAGGGGTAGCTAACGTGACACGTCGAACAGTGGTGCAGGTCTGGGAAGCTGCGATGCGGCAGCGCAGAGGCAAGTACTTCAGAACGCGGGCCAGGACTTTGGGCGGCAAACGCTCGAGGATCGATGGCCGAGCTTCATCGAACGATGAGGCCTTAGATGCAGCACCCGAGCGTAGTAATGACAGAATAGCAGTGTATATCACCAGCTGGCGCTTCGTTACGTCGCTGGTGTCCCTGTAATCATGTTAGATCATACAGTATGAGGCACTGTACGCCAGATTAGACAGACCGACGACAGTATTGCGTGGGATCTGAGTGGCTCAAGGTGCGGAAGCGCTCGGTACAAGCATTTAACGTCCTGAGCAGGACGTCTATGTCCATGGACATTGTGGTCGGGAGCAAGAGACGGAAGTGCCGAGAGCGGCTTTTTCCCCGAGGGTTGTCCTGGGGTTGTCCAAGCGGACCGCGGAGTACATCATACTTGTCTTCAAGTTCAAACAACTGTTGAAAGAAACAGCAAAGAGTAAGAGTCGTTACATGCAACGAAAAAGTGACAGGGGGGCGTCAAACGGCGGCGGCGGGTATCGAAGAGGGACGAGCCGGTCAGTGCAAATCGATGTGGGTGAAAGGAGGCATAGAACTACGAACAAAGAGCGAAACGAGATAGGAACAAGATCAGGAAGTGAAGTGAGTGGAGACACGAGAGCGTGAGAGAAGAAAGGAAAGAAGAAAGGAGAGGAGAACACAGAATCGAGAGAGAGGGAGAAAGCGGGAGAGAGATAAAACCTACAATATCGTGATGTGTGTCGAGTACAAAGAGAGAAAGAGAAAGAGGAACTCCATAAGTCATAATCATGCGCATCGGAGGAGGAGCGATCACCCGAGCATCACAACGTCCCCACCCCCCTCACCCTCATCCTCGCCATCGTCCTCCGGAAGATCAAACGTCTCGCGCAACGGGCTGCGTACGTGCACGTGCGCTACGGTACAACCACACGTCAGCGCCAAAACAAGGAAAAAGGAGAGGAAAGGAGAAACGCACCCGACCCGCCAGTCTTCCGCTTCTCAAGCGGCGCAAAGAAATCGCGTATCTCGCGCTGTTTTGGGCCTTTATCCTTCTCCACCGAAGAGGGCACGGTAACGCCAACGCCCAAAATGCTCTTCTCTACACGTCCACCTCACCCATCAGCAACCCTCCACAACACCACACCATGAGACAAAAACTCACCAAACGAGAACTCCAAAAAACTCTCCTCGGCAGCCGTCAACCCGTCCCCGTCCTCATTATCCGCCTCGCCCTCACGCTCGCCGTCGGAATCCGGATCGTCGTACTTGTTCAGTCTCCGAGGTTTAATAGGGTTCAACGGTCCGTCTTTGATGCGCTTGAACTTGGACTTGGACTTTGAGGGAGCTTGCGTTTCGGCGGTGTCGAGGTCGACGCTGAAGCGGTATTCGTCGACTCGTGCGCGCTTCTCGACGCATTCGACGACCCAGCCGATGCCGACGACGTGTGGGCGTGGTTCGGGGAGCGCGCTGTGTGGGGGTGGGGTGGAGGAGTTAGTGAATGGGTGAAGGGAGGACGTGACGGGAGAGGGACGAATGCAAAGGTAAAGGGAACGTACTTGTATCGCGCGACCGTATTCGATAACCCGCTCTTGAACACGATATGCGTCAACCGCGTGCTCGTACTCATCCGCGTCAGAATCTAATCATAACATCAATACCAACGTCAACACCGACACCAAGAGAGCCGCGGAAGAACTCACCCTCGCGCCGAGTCCTTTGAGCATATCCACAAAAAGCGGCGCCGCGTCGTCGCCCTCGTCCGTCCTCACATCCACGAAAATCGTACAATGCTTGAGCACATCAAGATGCGGCGTCGTCTCCTTATCCTTCTTCTCCTTCCTCCTCGCTTCATCTTCTGGTGAGGGGTGCGGCTGCGAAGCTTTGATGGCAGCGATACGACTGGACGGCGCGCGGGAGGGCGGTGGAGGTATCGCGGACGAGGTGGCAGAAGACGACGAGGGCCCGGAACTGGAACTGACGCCTTCCTTCTTGGAGCGCACGAATCCGTTAAGCGTCGGTGCGGGTGGGAGCTCGCTAAGCGTGCGCGAGAGCCCGCGTAGTGCGGCGCTCGCGCGACGGGATACGCTCATGGGGACCTGCGAAACGAGTGCGCTGGTAGACGCGCTGCGCGTCGGCGTCGTCGGAGCGAACATAGGGGCCGCGGGTGCGGCGAGAGACGGGCGGGACGGCGAGCCAGGGATGGTTTCGAGTCGTTTCGTCGCGGTGGGAATCTTACTCGGCGAAGCAGACGTAAATCCCATGCTCGTGCCCGGACGTCCAATACTGGAACTGGAAGCCGGCTTCGGGCTGCTCGTGCTATCTACCGCCGTAGATGAGGACGAAGAGGCGAAACCGAGGCTGCTCGCGGGACGGCTGCGCGGCGCGGGACGCGGTGCGGCGAGCTTCTTGAGCGCCTCGTCGAGCCTCGAGAGCGAGTTCTGCATCTCGCGCGCGGTGTCTTCTGGTACGCTCGTAGCGATGGGACGGGCGAATATCCCAGTCGCCTTGCGCGGCGAGCCCACTTCGATTGTTGGTTCTGGCTTCTTCTCTGCGGCTTTCTTGGAGGAGGAGGCGAGGGTGGGTTGTTTGTAGCGTCTGATATTGGCTGCGCGCGTGAGGGGACCTTTGGCGGGTCTGGCGGGCGTCGACGACGAGGCGAGGAATACGGGACGGCTGGACGGTGCAGCAGACGACTTGTAGCCTATGAACGGCTTGCGCGCTGACGACGGCAGGGGAAGTCTGCTGGGCGTCTTATGCGGCAGTGGCTGGGCGCGTGCGGGCGTTGTGGGTGCCAGTTTGGGCGAGGGCGGGAGAGGGATCTGGTGTGGCTCGTCGACGGGCATGGCGTCCAGGGCGAGCGGGAGCGGGAGGGCGTCGCCGTTCTTGGGCGAGAGCGGGGACGGGTCGTGCTTGGGACGTTTCGACGCGGCGTGGGCGGCATCCTGGGCGTGCGCGGGAGAGCGGGTGCGTTTCAGGCTCCTCGTCGTCGTCGTGTGGTGTGGGTTCTCCTTGGAGAGCGTGCGCGTCGGCGCCTTGAGCGGCGAGCGCAACACGACGTTGGGCTTGCTTCGCGTAGCTCGTCCCGTCATTCGGAGGTGGTTGGGACCGCGTTGTTTGGTCGCCACAACACTGCGTGACACTCCGGCCTCAATTTACTTCCGCGGCCTCACCTCAATGGATATCCATGTGTCGTCTGAACAACCCAATGGATCTAGTTTGGGGACAATCTATAGGATCCCTGCGCGGCCATCTACTGTATACATTGTCTGACAGGTTGTACTCACGACGATGAAACGACAGTTTAACGACTGCATTGATATTTCCTTGGGATCTTCTCCCTGGATCCACTGCTTCAAGCGAGTCTGAGCAAGCTCAGCCCACACTCTGCTCGATAGTAATGTCGCCTTGATGGAGGTTCATATATCGTTTCCTGGTTCGCGGCGCACATACTATCGCCATCGTTCCATTCGACTACCTCCCACTCCTTGCTCGCCTGATCAGACAAAACTGCAACACTGCTTCGCCTAGCTATTGCGGAGCTCAATACCTCTGGTGCTTGTGACAAAAGGGCATCGCGGGCAGGCGGGAACGGGCTTCTGATAGCAGCGGCGGGTTTAAGTTTCCTCTCATCCCTTGCCCTCTCACACCCCTTTCCGGGCGAGTCTCATTGTGCTCAGTCCACATCTCAGTATTTCTATTCCTGGTAGAGCTGTGTTAACCTTGCAACATGTACGAAGGGTGTCTCATGCTCGTTTCAAGGCCCCGATATCACCAGTGCCCCAATAGCGAGATCTGTCTGGGAACGCCATAGCAAGCGGTGCTCTCTCCCATGCCTGGTATTCACCGTTGTTTCTTAGTGAATGTAATAAGTGTCCCTCATCGCAATGTGTCACTGTCAGTACGCCACACGAGCCCGAGTACACCGTGACGCCCGCGTCGAACGACTCCGCGCTCTCCACGGAGCAGATCGGCGGCTTGGTAGCAGGCGAAGTCATGCTCGTCGCACTCGTCGTAGTCCTCGACGAAGTAATCGCCCCCGACGCGGAACGTCTATGCCTATTCTCCTTGCATCACGGTCAGCAACAGATACATTGGCGACACGTCGAATAGTACCGCGGATGCCGAAGATTCCAAAACTCCCAAGATGAACGCGCTGCCAAGGAGAACGAGTGATTGCGAGACGCACTAGCTGTGTTGCCTCCAGATTAACGACTCGGACGCTATGACATTACCTTCCTATCGCACGCAGGCGATAAGTATAATGGCTCAAACCGATTGGAACAAGTCCTTCTGGAGGAGAACGCTCGAGCTCGGTTGCGAGAAGAAGAGGCGCACCTCCGCGCTGACTAGTCTACTACTCGACCTCGCTTCACGTTCCCTCATCGTACGGACCGTGTGTCAACAATGTGACTCTGATAAAAGAGACGCCGCACTTTATTTCCTGCAAGTTCAACTTCTGAATCTTCCTCCGGGTCAAACGTCACGGTCTCCTTTCGCTTCTTCGGTTACTTATATGTGTCGCTTACGTAATGATGCCGGTATTACTTGTCCTTGGGTCCACATTTATCCGCATCAAATTCACCTGTCGCTGCAGACGTCCACCTCTGTTTCGGGGCCGAGGTCGTTGCCGCAGCAGTATGTATAGAAGAGTGAGATCAATCCTTCGTCCCAACCACCTTCACTCCGAGTCCCCGGCCGTCCTCACCAACAATGCTGCTGCATCCTCGCCAAACCGACTGCATCGATATCGCAACGTGCACGCAGCCCCAACTGCAGAGCGGAGCATGCTCTTTGACGGGCTCCAACCAATGCCCAATGGGTCAGCTCTGCGTGCAGACACAGTAGTACGTCTCAAGTACCAGCCCTCCAACGACGTTGACATCCGCTCTAGCGAGTGCCACAAGTGTCCCATCATGCAATGCGTCCGAGGCAGCGACTCGGACAAGCCGACCCGTCCGATTCCCAGCAGTCCCGTACCTAGCGACACCGCTGGAAATACCCCGTCGACGCTCTCAGGCAAAGAGATTGCAGCCTTGGTAGTCGGCGCGGTATGCTTCGTCCTGCTCGTCGGCGTTGTCCTGGTTATACAACACCGGAGGAAACGCCGCGGCGCATCATCGAGAGCTCGCGCAGCGTCCCATATCGTTAACTTTCGCACTACCGCACATGCATCTATTGCAGAGGGTTCCAACACTGCTGTGCGCAAGGACAACGACTCGGACTGGCTACAAGATGGGCCAGCGGCGTCGCACGCGGCCATGCCCCCTTCCGATCACACACATGCGGTCGTTCCTCCATACCCCACCGATTCGAAACAGGCTCTGATCTGAAGTTGAGAGACTTGACGAAACGCTGGTCTGCCAGTTCCGAGTCGCCGCATGTACCGTTCATGTCCATGGTATCTATTAGCCTGTCGTTACTTTGCTCTATCACTTCGTCCTCTCTTCCTATCCGGGTTTTCCAGTAGTAGTACTAATGCTGCCTCACTGTCCTTTCCTTGTACCAGTACACATACAAGTCTACTACTTGAGCGAGATAGCAAAGGAACGGTCACAACCAGTCTCCTTCGCAGACCAAGACAACCATTCCTCTATATCGTGAATTGATTAATAGATAGGCAGCCGTGGACCAAGTTGATCAAACCGTTCGCCGTCTGCAGTAAATGTGGTACTGCGAAATGGATCGAACACGTCAGACGGCGCCCAGAAATGCGAATTCTCTCGCTGCTTCCAAAGTGCCTTCGTACGCTCGATCTCCGGCGCTACTTCCTCGCGCACAACGACCTCGTGTGTAATCGTCTTGAGCGCGAGAAATGCGGCCACTGGATCGACGTCTACTGTAGCACGGACACCGAAGAGTTGGAGCTCGCGCAGTGGAGTAGACAGACGGATGGACGCGCGGACAAGGGCATAGACGTCGTCAAGGGAGACTATTCCCCCATTCCTACACGCGCAACGAAAAGAAGAAGACCCGGGCCCGTCATCCCTCATATAGTTCAACTCTTCGCGACACATGCCGCCCCATGCATCAGGAGGTTCGAAGGCGATGCGCAATGTCTCTAGCGCGGGACAATCGAGGGTCGGGGCCCCAGCGTCGTAAACGAACAGACTGGGGACGTCACAGATGTCGATCTCAATATACGAACACGACAGCAGCGTGATGCATATCGACTTGAGCTGAGTCAATCTGAGAGATAGACACGCTAGTCCGGGCCAATGCATCTCTCCGATAGTCAAATGTACCAGCAAAGACAGGTCGATAAGCGGTACGAGCGCTTCAACAGTCGGCGCCAAGACCTGGGAGATGTCGGGTATTGGGCGCGCCAGGAACGTCAAGTTCTCTTCGTAAAGGATAGTCACGTTGTGGCCGGCGACGAATTCTCGAGGTTGTGTGATTATCAAGGGGGACGGCAAAGGTGTCGGTCGCCCAGTTACATAAGGCGCATCGCCACTGCGCCGGAGGTCAACAACGACGTCGAGGTCTGGACGAGCACAAGCATCTTTGAAGAACGACACGAGAGCCGCCGCATCATCGACAGGCCGATCCACGTTGTAAATATGTGAAGCATACGCGGGAAGCGCGAGCGCAACCCGCACGAGGTGGGGGTGACGGAGCGCAGAGATCGGCGAAGACGAGCTGGATAGCTCGGCCGTGGGAAACCGACAGCATAACCCGAGCGTGTGTAATGTAGGCATATGAGCCAATATTCCCACGATATCGTTCAACGTCAGTCTGTATGGGACTGGCTGGTAGTCGAAGGTCGTCAAAGATGAGAATGCTGACGCGTGATCCAGGCGGAAGCCTTTGAGACGACAATGGCGCAGGCGTCCAGGCTCCCCAGCTAAGATATCCTCAGGAATGACCAAGGGGTCAACGTTGATTCTGTCGGAAACAAACCACCAGGGATCCTGCGGTGCCGAAAGCTCGAAGAACTGTAAGCGCGGGGCAGGCGCGCAAAGCGTGTCCACGACAAATTCCCAATCGTAGACATGCATCGCAGTCACCTGCTCTCTTTGAGTGCCTGCTGCATTAGGATCGCCTGTTGACCACATTGTCACCAACGTAGATGCGTATGGTTCGAGCCTGATGCTCGTCGGCTGACGGAGAAGGTCCTGGAAGCGAACAATGGATTCTGAAGTCTGGAACGAGAACGCGGAAAACGCGATGAAGACGTTGGCTGGGAGATCCGCAGGACCGCAACGACTCAAGATAGTGAGGGCGCTAGTGAAGTTCCCAGTGGTCCAGCTACTCGCTCGTGCAAAAGTAACTTCACCACCACTGTACGCCCCGACCTCCGACGGTGGTCCTACTTTCAGACTGGTCCATAGATGAGGTGTGCTGAGCGCAACGTTGCGCACAGAGTTGCACGTTTGCGAGGCAGAAACGCGCCACTGCAGAGGCAAGTGCTCGAGAATCAGGCTGAGTATTTTGCGCGGGAAACGCTCCAGAATGGATCGCGTCGGACATCGACGCTCATCGCCAGAGGATAAAGCGGCATTGATGCCAGCGCGTAATGAGGACAGGATCAGAGCGCGAATTGCTGGCTGTCGTCGATGCGTAGATATAGCGTCACTGTGACAGAGGCGGAAGACGTTATGAAGGACAATGCACTACGACAACGCAGACGTACCGTCGACTAGATAGTGAAGCTGGCAAATAAATCCATGCAGAAGTTCGTTCCGTCAACGCAGTTAGGGTTAGGAAGAGTCCGTTAGGATCTGTGGACATGGTGGCGAGAGCCAACAGCTCGGCTGCCCGAATCCCGATCATAGAGCGCCCAGCTCAACAGCTCGGAAGCAACATTCAGCTGTCAAGTAGAATTTACATTATCCCTGGCGCTAGTCATAATTATAGTATTATCATAATTATGAGCCACAGTGCTCAGGGTTGTGAGATCTCGACGACTCCATTAGTATTGTTCAAGGACGCCGAACGCTGAGTAACTGATCGTTTAATTACCGTACTCATGCTGCTCGTGATTCACTTCTAGATTACTGCCAACGCTTTCCACAGACAATTCATGAAGCTGGGAGCATACATCGTGGATCACAGTAGTAGAGTCGCCCCTTGTTTACTCTAAGTAAGATGACGCCCCAGCCCGTGAAACCGGTCGCTTGCGCGTGAGTTCGCGACTTCCCCAGTCGCAAATATGTGGGATGGCGCCCAAACGCGTCCAAGATGGCGATCTTCGCCGAGAGCGTTCAGCCGCCGGATGTCGTGCGATGCCTCTTCACGGATGCTCACGTCGTCGGCAAGTTGCTGGAATGCGATAAAGGCAGCGACAGGGTCGGGATCGGTCGTCGCGCTCACGCCGGAAAGAACAAGTGTTCGCAGGCGCGGAGACGCGAAGCGTAAGCCCGTCTGTACGAAATGACAGACATCTGTCAAGGACAGCACGCATGGCAAGCCGCAGTAATGATCTCGTTCCGCGTCCCCTGCTAGTTCGACGTGTTGAAGTGAAGGACAATCAAGTGCCGGCTGCAGTGCTGCGCTCATGAAGAGATTTGGTTCTTCACGAGAAAGATACGTAACCATCGGGCGTGCATCGTAAGTTCGAAGTATTATCGAAAGTGACACCAACCTCGGTATGTTCCCCGAGAGAGCTGCAATCTCGGGCCACCGAAATTCCCCGATAACGAGGCGCACGAGGGTGCTGAAGGTTGCAGTCTCGGCGGTGACCCAGTCCCTTTTATGGCAACAAAGTACCGCCAGCCTCTCGTCGCGGAAGATCGTGAGCTTGTAGGTGGCCTCGATCTCCACGGGTTGCAGGGGTTGCTCTACGAGCCTTCTTGGCCACCAAAGTTGCTCATAATCCAAGCGCGGACCATAATCCCGCAAGTCCACAGCTATAGTCACATCGGGGTTTGCACAGACGTGCCTGAAGAGGGTGACTAGTTTTACGAAGTCCTCTGGGCGGTGGTCTGTCCAAGAACTGCCTGATGCTACCAGAGCCACTCTGTTGAGGCATTGATGCCATGCTCTGGGATAGACATATATCAGGGGATCGATGGCCTCAGGGTCCTGTAAGCGCAGACAAATGCCAAGTGTCTCCAGACAAGGCATCTTGCGCAATATAGAAAGAATATTCCACGGAGAAACCAGAGTCGGGTCTGGTTGATAATCGAAGGACGTCAAGGTTGTTAACGGTGGCATGATGCTGCGTAGCCTCAGGCCACTGAGGTGGCAGGAGCGCAGCAGAGCGGGTGTACCTCCCAAAGTGTCGTCCGACAGTACCGGCGCGATATGATCCTCCGTATGGTCCTCGAAAGCTATACACGTAGGCATAATGATCTCCAATGACGAGAGGGATGGCGCAGGCATGCAGAGGGCCTCCACAAAAAGGGACGATGCGTGCAGAGACACTGGCCCCACGCTGTAATTAATATAGCTGAAACCATCCTGGTCAGGCCACATCGGGATCAGGCTCCCACCGTGACTCTCTGCAGTATATGGCTGAAGCCTGAGCGTCGTGGTATCGTGAAGAATAGACTGCCAACAGGCCAAGGTGGGCGGATCGCCGAGACAGAGCGGATCGAACCTCGCGTTCACAGACGTTGGCTGTCCAGATGCGCGTTCAAGCACTTTCTGTACGCGAAGAAAGTCTCGCAGTGCGCGGGTCGCGCCGAGCTGCCCTTCCTTATATAAGATTTGCTCGCTTGGCCCAATGTCGACCCTAGCCCAGAGGTGAGTTGCGGCCAAAATGTAGGAGCGCAATAAGCGACACGTCTGGGAGAGGGTGACGCAAGATCGCAGAGGCAAATAGTGCAGAACGCGCTCTAAGGTCTCGGCTGGCAGACGATCCAGCTGAAGCCTGCACTTGGACGAGTGGGCGCCCTCCCACGACTTGCGCACAGATAAGACATGAGAGCGCAGCCTCTGCCGTATCCCGGCCTGAATAGATATTGCTAGGAGTGTGGTATTCCTTACGAACGATCAGATATGATGTCGCTTCTACGTTCACCAAAATCAACGGACCAATTATGCCTCGATCCATGCTTGAGTAAGACGCTAACTGTCCTTTCTGTAGTTTCCTGCAGGAATGCGACCAGATCTGGCGATCGCGAAGGCATATCCGTGTGTCGTTGTAATGGTTCGACGTCAAGTGACGAGAGCGGAGCTTGCTGCAGGTCTCGTTTAGCCCACTCCTCGCCGCATACCTTCTACATACAGCCGTATCGAGGCTCTGCACCCGCCCCAAAGACATCCCGAAACTCACCAGGCGTCAGTTAACAGCAGTTAAGGCGGGCACCAACGCACCCATCCAACAGAGCAGATGTTCTGGCGGGGCGTCGCTCAAATGTGATCTTCTCCGCTGAATTGCACGAGTCACATCCGCATTCTCTCATTCAATGAGGCGACTTGGAAATGTGGGACTTACGAGGTAGAGATGCGCTGCGGTCCTTCGAATCGCGCAAGCCTGGATCATTCGCGGTCTCATTCAGCGCCGCGTACGATTGTGTTATCGTTATAAGTAGCCATGGCAGCGCCGGGGCATGTCAGGACAATCTACGTGTATATAATATGGTCAATTTCAGGCATTGCAAGATACGTCGGTGCCGGCGACTCGGCTGCCACGGTCGAGTCCAGATCGGACTTCGAGCGTCAGCGACTTGAGCGAAAATGCCCGAGCCGCGCGCTGTCCGCCGCCGTCATTCGACAACTTTACGCACCCGCTCTAGACGACGCGGACTCGAACCAGGAAGGCCCCACTAGGTCGCCTGTGCAATTTACAACTCGCGGCGTCGTCTACAAGCCGAGAACAGCGGCAGCGACACCGCCAACCGTTCCAGAGGCGTTACCGACGTCCACTGCGACCACAACCCCTCACGATGGCTCCAGGAGCTGGGAGGAAGAAGGCCGCCGCGTCTAGTGGCTTGAAACTGCGTCTACCAGCCCGGGCGAGCTTAGAGGAGCGCGTGGCGTCGCGCAAGGCAGAAATGGTTCTGACGCGACAAGCTCGCCTGGAGCAAATCAAGGATGAGCACGACGATATGGTACGTGGTCTTGTCGTCGTCCTGGCCGTCGTCAGCGCGCGGTTAAGCTCGCTTAAGGCCTGACGCGTGTTCCAGGTCCGCGAGCTCTTTCATCTCGAGAAGTTCGTCACGCTCGTCGAGTACGACCCGGCTGTGCGTTCAATCCCTGCTCGGAACCCGTGTATCGTGAAATTGACCCAATATCAAGGTCGCCAAGCAGGATACAACGACCGTATTCTCGAATGTAAGCCGCTATATTATATCAGGTCAACTTATACCGCTCACACGACCACCTGAACTCACAGTACAAAGCGCAATACGATCTGGTATCAAAGACGAATATCGCCCAGCAGTCGACGTCGCGCAAGACGCGTAGTGCTGCCAACGAACGACGCGAGTCCGTCACAGCGCTCATCCAGACGCCTCTCAAGTCTCTGGCTTCCACTCCCGTGCCCACGCCAACAATTGCACGCGCGTCGATTGGCCCTCCATCTCCGCTCGTGATGAAGACGAAACGCAAGTCGTTCGCTCAGAACGACAATGTGGCGACCCCGCGCGAGGACGCCGACGCGGAACGCGCACGTACGTTCTGCTTCCTGTTATTAGGCCCAAACACTCATTTCCGTGTACTTGTAGCTGTGCGGCCGTTGAAGATCTCGTTCAACAAGGGGAAACAGAAGGCGGACCCACCTGCTGTCGTGGACCTCACACCCGCTGAGGATCCGTTCGTCGTCCCGAGCTCGAAACCACTGAAGCGTGGACGCGGTTCCCGCGCATCCATAGCTTCTGACGCTTCGGTTCAACGTACCACATCCCGCTCGTCGGCGGCGCCAGGTGTCGAATCGCAACCACCACGCCGTAGAGCGTCGCACAATGGAACAGAGACGAAGCGATCGCATCAGGATTTCCAGACTGTGGCATTGCACGATCCATTACCCAACGAAGTACCACGCCAGCGTCGTAAACGCAAACGCACACCGTCACCATCGCCCTCGCGTTCGTCTACATCATCACCAACTCCTGTGTCCACTCCACCACCGCCTCTACCTGCCGACTCTCCATTGCGCAGAGTCAAGCGTATCAAACTCGTACACCGCATCCCGTACTCGCATCCCGCGCAGATCCCGCCATTGCCCAAGTACGGTCGTTCTCTACGCGCCTTCCTAGATTCATATGTCGACTACGGCGATGACCCGGACATACACACCGACCCAACTGCGATACGGGAGGAAGTGCACCTACGTCGACGCATCGATGCGATGCGTATGCAGGGCCGACTACTCCCTGCGTGGTTCGACACTAACGCGGGGAACGGGATGGACGTACTCCCGGATCCCGACACCGGAGGTCCCTGGCGTGGCGTTGTCGCGCAGGTTGAGACTGAGGCAAAGAAGATATTGCCCGACGCACGCGCTGGGGCGGCGAAAGTTGCGAAACTCGTGGATGCGCATTTCGGGCGCGTGACTCTGAGCGACGAGCAGCGCCGTCGGTTGGACGAACGACGCGCTAAGAAGCTTGCGAAGGATGCGATTCGGGATGTCACTAATGAGTGGAAGAAAGCTGTATTTGTGAGTCGTTACTAGGCATCGTTCAGGGTGTAGTGTTGCTGACGGTTTGAATCATAGCATATTCGAGAGAAGAAGGCGGCGCAGGCGCTGGAAGAGGAGAGGAGGCAGGGAAGGATGCACCTTGACGAGATCCTCGCGCAGAGCGGGAGTATGCTCGAGGCGCAGGCGGAAGACTTGTTGCCGCGGTCGAGGTCGAGGTCCGTCAGTATTGCCGAGTCGTTTCGTGACGGGGACGATGAGGAGGAAGAGGAGGAGGAGGAGGTGGATGGGGAGCATGAGCGTCAAGACGACGATGATTCGTCGAGTGATGCCGGCGACGAAGAGGACGACGAAGATGACGTTGGCACTGGCCTTCTGGTCGGCGAGGATGCGTCGCAGGCTAGACAGGGCGACAGCGACGACGAGGCTGATATGGCACTCATCGAAGATCATGTGTCCCTTGACGCGGAGGACGACATGCCAGACGACGATGTATCGCATGCCGAAGAGCGCACGACGCCGTCACGATCACGCTCTCGTGCAGCATCATTATCTGTCCACTTTGCGGACGATGCTTCGCGCAAGGAGCTCTCTAGCGACACGACACGAGAAGGATCTGCGGTCAACGACGGAGAAGAAGCTGACGACTTGCCGACGTCCCTCCTTGCGAAGCCGACATTGCTGGATGAACAGTCTCCTGAAGGCAGGCCTACTGCTGCTCAATACTCGTCCCGAAGCGTATCAGAAGCTCCCGGCGAGCCTGCCCCTGCTGTCGAGGCTGGTATCGAACAGGATGTGCCCACTGCAGATGCCCCGAATGCAGATGCCGACGCCACCGAGAGTCGACTGCAGGACGACGACAAGCAGAAGGACCAGGAGGGAGACGAGCTGGAAGACGACGAGGACGTCCCAGATCATCTACGCGACTATGCCGTTGCGCCTGTCGAATGGGATCCGAACTCGAAGGTTATGGCGCCGCTACTCCTTCGTGGCACGCTACGCCCGTACCAACAGTCTGGGCTCGAGTGGCTCGCGAGCTTGCACACGCAGAGTCTGGATGGAATCCTCGCTGACGAGATGGGTCTTGGGTGCGTTCCACTAAGATCGCACGAGTTTGTTGTTTGGTCTAACGTGCTTTACAGGAAGACGATTCAGACGATTGCGCTTCTCGCCCATCTTGCGTGCGATCTTGGCATCTGGGGTCCGCACCTCGTCGTCGTGCCCACGTCCGTGCTGCTCAACTGGGAGATGGAATTCAAGAAGTTCCTGCCGGGCTTCAAGATCCTCGCATATCACGGTAGTACGAAACGACGAAAGGATCTTCGAGCAGGGTGGACGAGTCCTTACGCGTTCAATGTCTGCGTCACCAGCTATGCACTTGCGGCCCGCGACGCGATGCTGTTCAAGCGCAAGGCGTGGTACTACCTCATTCTCGACGAGGCGCATATGATCAAGAACTTCAAGAGCCAGCGATGGAATACACTGCTCGGCTTCCGTAGTCGGCGTCGCTTGCTGTTGACCGGGACGCCACTCCAGAACAACCTGACGGAGCTATGGAGTCTCCTGCAGTTCCTCATGTCGGGGAGTAACTTTGCCAACCTCAAGGAGTTTGGCGAATGGTTTGCCAGTGCGTTGTATTCCATACCGTCGTCATTGTGCGGAATGCCTGACCTTGTCTTCACGCAGATCCTCTCGAGAAGGCAATCGAGCAAGGCACAGTCCTCGACCAGGAGACCAAGGAGCGCGTCAACAAGCTCCACACTGTTCTTCGACCGTACCTCCTCCGCCGCCTCAAAGCAGACGTCGAGCGCGAGCTCCCGCAGAAGTACGATCACCTCGTTCTTTGCAAGCTATCAAAGCGCCAGCGATTCCTGTACGATGAGTTCATGAGCCGCGCGCAGACCCGCGCGGCGCTGGACTCAGGCGTGTACCAGAAGATCGCCAACGTGCTCATGCAGCTGCGGAAAGTATGCAACCACCCGGACCTCTTTGAGGTGCGGCCCATCGTCTCGCCGTTCGCTATGCCTCGCTCGGCCGTTGCGGATTTCGAGATCAAGGAGCTGCTCGTTAGGAAGCGGTTCTTTGAGGGATACGACGCGAGCGAGGAGCTAGATCTCGACATGCTCGGATTCCGGTTCACGGCGCCTGATGTGCTGCAGCGTTCGAGCCTCGCGTCGCAGTCGTGCGCTGCGCTGTGCGCGTCGGATTTCTTGTACGATCCCGCGGAGTACCCCGAGGAGCAGCGGAGAAAACCACCACCGAAGGATACGCGGACGATTGCGGGATTCCGAGAGTACGAGGCGTGGCGGATACAGACCGAGGCGGCCGCGGCGCGCAGACATCTCGCACACGTCAACAGCCTCAAGTGTACCGTGTATGCGCCGCCGCTTTTGGGTGCCGAGTTGCTTCGTGCTGTGCGCATATCGCCGCGTGTGCGGCCGTTGGAGTTTATGGACGATCCCGCGACGCGACGGGCGTATTGGAGGACGGGTACGCGTGCGGCGGCTCTTGTGCGCTCGTTCGCGCAGCGCGCGGAGGAGTGCGCGCCGCTGCTGAGCCAGTTCATGTGCACCGTCCCTGCCGCCACGGCGCGCGACGTCTCCCGTTTCGCCGCCTCGCAATTCGACACAGTGCCAGTGCACGTCCCCACCGACTTCGACGCCCCTCTACACCACGCCATATCCCTACGCTCCATCGCCTTCCCCGACGCCGGTCTACTCCAATACGACTGCGGGAAACTTCAAGAACTCTTCCTACTCCTCCGAAAACGACAACTCGGCGGTCATAGAGTGTTGATATTTACGCAGATGACGAAAGTGCTCGATATCCTCGAGGCGTTTCTGAATCTTCATGGATGGCGGTATTTGCGATTGGACGGGGCGACGAAGATCGAAGATCGGCAGTATATTACGGAGAGGTTCAATTCGGACTCGAAGGTTTTCGCGTTCATTGCGAGTTCGAGGAGTGGCGGCGTTGGGATCAAGTGCGTTGCGGTGGGCGTTGGGAACTTGATACTGACTTGACTGTTTTGCTGTAGCTTGACCGGCGCGGATACGGTCATCTTTTACGATAGCGACTTTAATCCGCAGATGGACAAGCAATGCGAGGATCGGTACGTCCCCCGCAACCACTATTACTTACACTAGTACTATTACTTACATTGCCGCAGCGCGCATCGAATAGGACAGATTCGGGACGTACACATATACCGCTTCATCAGCGCGCACACGGTCGAAGAAGCCATGCTCCGAAAAGCGAACCAGAAACGCGCGCTGGATGACTTGGTTATACAGCA
>KV426512.1:4110-30412 GCA_001632375.1 Exidia glandulosa HHB12029
AGTAGTAGTAGTAGTAGTAGTAGTAGTAGTAGCAGTAGTAGTAGTAAAGGTGGGTTGCTTGATGCCCTTTACCAAGTTGGCTGCAGGACTTTGAGGCTGTCCCGGGCCAAAGCAGTATGATGTGACAATATATGGATGGAATATTCGAGCTCTCCTCATTTTTCTGATATTATTCATATTTTCTGTGAAGTGAAACAATGAAGGGGAGGAGAGGGAATGTTGCTCGTCGTCGGCCGCGGCGACGAGAAGTGTTGTGTTGTGTTGTTGACGGCGGCGACGGCCATGACAGGTGATGGAGCCGGTGACGGGAACCCCGGTGAGCCCGGGATTAGTATTTCGACTTGAACCCGCGCACGCTCACATGCCTTACCACCTGTGCCACGCCCTAGGTCAGGTCTCGTTTCTCCCAAGTCGAGATATTGCAACAATATTGCTGGCAAGCACACAAGCGATTTGGCCTATGGCCATTGGGATTAGCTCATGTGCCTCATCCCTATGTACATTGGTAAATACGGTAATAGAGTGGTGAGAGGCGCAGATATGTCCAGCGAAGCAAACATGCAGAGCAGAAGAGTTGGCTCTTCCTGATGCTGTGAACCTTTCTCGAGAGGCGCATCGCGCGTTCAAAGCGTCAAAAGAACGCGGCAGACGTCATACGAGGGCGAGGGTGGTCTGTGTCGGTTGAGCAGGAAACTGGAACAGGAATATCACAGCACATTGCGCTGTAATGAGGAATCAGAAACGCCGCGATACGGGAATAGCGCACCAGATGATTGCAGTATACGCGCATGGCTAGCAGCGCTGGACACGTGCATACGTTAAGCGGTATAGCATATGCGCGCGCGAGCATGGACATTTCGCGCTCACGCCAGGCTGGAGCCCAGGAGAAGGCTGTGATACAGCAGTATGAGTATATTAAGCGAAGTTGAGGCTGTCGTCCGTTGCTGGAGCGCTAGAGGTAGGTACGTTGTTCAGATGATGATCGTAGAAGGCAAAGAGCGACTCGGCCCGATCCCGACGACGGAAATTCAAACTGTGGGCAAGAATTACAGTATTTATATTGTCCATAAAATTCTTGTAATATGGGTGTAGGTGTAAGGAAACAAGTGGCGCAGGAAGGCAGGCTCGGAACGAAGGATATAGACGTAGACGGACGAACGCAGAATGTTGCTATTTACACGACGTGGAAGTGGAAGAAAGGGCGCGTGGGGAAGGTAGGCTGGAGAGGGATGTTGTCGTATGAATGGATGGACGGGATACGAGAAACAGCGTACATACAGAGAGGGGGAGATGCGAAAGTAATAGAGGCTCGGCAGTGAGGAAGGATACGCAGTGGGACGATGGCCACCGAAATGTGCGAATGTGGAGGTGCGCGCGATGGACGACGGGAAGAAGGGCGCAGGAACGAAGACGCGAAGGAGGACGGCACGGGAGAGAAACAGAGGAGGATGGCGCGGGCGGACAGCGGGACGGCGCGTGCGACGGTCGAGAACACAGACCTGGTAAAGCTATCAGTAATCCACCGCTGAAGCAGGAGCTCGGAATAGGACGCACCATCAGGGCTCAACGCACGCGCGTCGCCAGCGCTTCCTCCTACTCCTCCTCCTCAGACGTACTCGTCTCCTCCTCGGACGTCTCGGACCCCTGGCTGTCCGAGCTCTCGTCGTCGTCGTCCGCCGCCGCCGCGACTGCTGCTGCTGCTGCTGCCGCCGCCGCCTCCGCCGCCGCCTCTGCCTCTGCCTTCTGCTTCTGCTTCTTCTCGAGATCCTTCTGCGTCCGCTGCGCCCAACGATCGGCCTTCATTTTTGGCGCTATCCGGAGGCACAGATGCTGCGATGAAACACGGAAGTCAGCGCCAGAAACGAGACGCAAGCGCAAGCGCAACGCACGTTGAAGGTGACCGCGTGCCGGATGTCCTCTTGTTTGGTGCATGTGATACCGTACCTAGTCGTCGTCATCGTTAACCATCTGCACGCGGAGAGGAACAGAACGGAACGTACGGGCACTCAGGCTCATTGCCGCAGACCTTGCCCATCGTGGACTTGACGGTCGCCCACCAAACCCAGAGACGATTCTGGACGAGTTCTTCAATGCACCGGTCGCAAAGCAGGTCGCCGCTCTTGACGGCGCTGAACTTGTCATTGGCGAGCATGTCGTGAAACTTGTCGCCGGGGACGAGGAAGTTCCGCAGGTCGTGCAGCACGTCCAGCACGCGCTCGAGGGTGATGTCGCGCTCGGCTTTGATAATTTTACGCGGTTTCTGCGTCCGCGGCTCTCCGCGCTTGCGAGCAGGGGGCTTGCCAAGCCCGACAAAGTACTGGAGGAGAGCGCGCTCGTGCGGGTTCTGGATGAGCGGGCCCTTGAGCCACGACACGAGCTTCGTGAGCCAGAACTTGGGAGGGAGATACTTCCAGTCTACGAAAAGAACGGACACGGTCAGCGTGCTTCGGAAGACGATGAAGAGACGATTGCGCACTCTCGTTGTTCCACAGCCGACAGCCAGCATCCGTCCTGCACTTCGGCCTCATTGAGCAGTCTAATGACGCTCAGTCAACGACAGCGAATCGCGACACCAGTATCAGCACTCACACTCGAGCGGTTCGGCGGGAAGGACGACGATGGGCTGGATCTCGCGCGGGACCTGGAGCTCCGTCGCAGACGGATCCAGCAGCTGCTGATGTGTGACGAGGAGCTGTTCGAGGTCACCTTTCCACCCGTCGGGGGAGGGGAGAGGCTTGTCGGGGGAGTGAAGGTGCTTCGCGCGCTCATGTTCTCGGAACGGGAAGACACCTGCCACATACGCGGCCAGCACTTTTGCGGGACCAGCGCAGAGGCAGGTAATGCGGATGGTTCCTTCGAGACGTCAGACGGAATTTTTATAAATGGAGAGGACGTTGCGTACCACTATCAAACCGCGTGCTCTGTGGCGTCTGCAGTCCTTGTACGACGGTGACCAACCAGTCCAGGACGTGGTGCATGTCGTTGAGTTCTTGAGCCGAGTACCCGCCGTAGAGGAGCGAGAGGCGGGTCGCGCTGTCGTGGCAGAAGCTTCGCAGGCCATAGGTCGGCGAGAGGACGATGGCGATGAGCGACAGACGGTGAACGGCCGCGCAGAAGCGGCCGCTTTCCTCACCCGAGAGACGGCTCGTCTCGCGCGTCAAGCGGTCCTTGGTCCTGCGGCGGGAAAAGGAGTCAGGGGCAAACGACGACGACGGGCGAGGGAGACGTACGAGCGACTGTAGAGCAGCTCCAACTGGTCGCATTGGCGGGCGCGGCTAAAGCAGAGTCTGTACTGTTTCACGGAGGGAGTCCTGGTCTTGTCCTCGTCGTAACGCTTGGCCATAGCTATAAACTGGTCGACGCTGACGCCCTGGTCGACGCTGTTCTTCGCGAGTGAAGCTTGGATGCGGATGTGACGGATCATGGCCCCGACGGCGCTGTCGCCGCCCAAGACGTTGCGTCGTATCTGGCGGTGAATCGGGATCTTGTTGTCCCGGTACGCGTCGTGGAACCGTCTGCAGGAGAGCACGGCGGGCAGGAGCGCGGCCTTGTCGGTGCTGTAGCACATGATGATGCTACACAGCTCGACGGGCAAGGTTTTGAGAGACGCCATGGTGGTGGTAAGAGGTCAGGAGACGCTGCGCCACCGCAAGGAGCCGCGCGCCGCCATAGGGGTCTCCGTTCGCCGGGCCTGTCAGCGGGACGTGTCAAGCCAACGAGTAAAGCGATATTCTCATCGCGTTCAGCAGCAGAAGTCGGGTCCCAAGTATCAAGTGCACAAGTATGGCATTTCTGGGCGTAGGCGCGACTAGCTGTGAAGTGAACCGCGAGACCGGAACGGCGGGAGGGAAAGGAGCAAAGCGGACTCTCAATTATGTTGTTCTACTGATACTCCATTTTTGCCAGCTTGGTTTTGAGGTAAACCAGTAAGCGTGACAAAGATAGCTGGCTTCATATCTCTTTTTTTTTTCAGACCGCTCTCGTCATCCGTCTCCTCGGCGCGGGCATAGGGACACGTCTCGTCCGAACGTTTAACGCTTTCACGCATCTCTCTGGCTGAAGTTGCCACTGCGACAGACGCCCTGAAACAGATATGTCTCTGCCAGTGTAAGTATTTCCGTGTCATTCGCACCTAATGACACTGGCAGCGACATCTGTGTAGCATCACACATATCCGGCGAGTCCGGACATGCATGGCTTATCAGAATCTTGGGACGATAGACAGAGAAAAGACATGCATCGGTATCCGCGGACGGAAAGATCAGCATGACTCCTCGGGAATGCTGAAGACTGTTTCAACACGCAAATCTTGTGCGAGATCTCGAGCTCCTTTGCAGGCGTGGTGGTTAATGGCAATGGCCATGTGTCGGCATGACGGTTAGATGGGATCCCCCACCATAACCATAGTCTGTTCTTGGAATAGCAGATGATGAAGTCGGTTTTATGTGCAGGTTTGGGACGGAATGCGGCTCAATTTATACTAGGCTACCCGAGAACGGGTGGTGTCCGAAGAGGACCGGTCTCCCATCCGAGGGCGGCGAGGAAACCGAAACAACGTGATAAGTTCTTTCTCGTTTCCAGAGTGACTCAACCTTCTTACAATAACCGAAGCACAGTCCCCAAGGCAGCTCAATATGGCTCCGCAGTGAAGCAGGAGTACCTGGAAACATGGTGCGAGGGAATACTCATCCTCATTTGGCGCCGATCACGTCTGAGAAGCTAAATTGTACATGGCGCAGAGAAGCGAACACGAGCGGCTTCAGCACCCGCCACCGCTGAAGCAACGGAAGGACCTGATGTTCGTACCCGTATTGACGTTCTGGAAAGCGACGCGGGTCGGAATAAGGCTCAATGTAGCAGGGTTATAGAGCCTGAAGACACTTACGGTGCACTGTCCAGCCTGGCCGGTGAAGTTGAACCTCTGGCCGGTGCAGCTTGGACCCACGAAGAAGGCGACGCAGTGAGCATTGCCGGACGGGTCCGCCTACAATGGCAAAAGTAAGTGGTGTGTACAGCGGGTAGGACTGCTGATACGGACCCTAAAGGAGTGGCGGTTGTCGAAGGCGTGGCAGCTTCCGTCGCAGGGGACGACAGCGCCAGCGGCACCGTCGCAGGCGTTACCACTGAACGCCTGGAAGCCGTACGCTGGGACGGCGAGGAGAGCGGAAAGAGCGCTGAGAGCGATGGAGAGACGCATTTTCGATTGAGTAGGCTGAATTGGGTGGGATGGATCTGGAGGAGGTCGAGTAAGGCCTGCTGAATCTCCCAAAGCGAGTACCAGCCAGCTTATATACTTGAACTATTTCTCCCGCATTTCTGCAATCAGGGTCAGGAGACTACATGTGATCTCGCGCTCACGTCTGTGCCCCACTTACTGTGTTGGTGCGCATATGGGAAGGGACAGGAATGTCATAGAGCTTTCAGTGAGCGGCGGCGCATTGTATTGCTCAAACTTCGAGCGTGCGCCTCAGACACATCGTAGTCGCAGTGCAAGCGCCAGACGTGCATTGGCGGTGGTAGTCGGAAGCGAGCTCAAGTCTGTAATTCGTGTTAGGAGCGTCCTCGTGAGTAGTAGACTCGACTAATGGATCCGTGACAGCGGACGCGACGAGCATGTAAAGCGTTGACAGCGGCCAAGCGGCGCTCATGCGCCACACGTTCCTTCAAATCACGAGGTAAGGTTTCTGGAAGGTGGAAAGAAAGCGCCCCATTTCAGCATTTAGTAGACAACATCAAGTCTCTGTTCATACCAGTACGTAACGTGTGCAAAACATTCGTGCAAGGGTCGAGTAGCATTGCAGATCGCATGACATCGTCCCACCTGCGCACGTTCGTACGTGTTCTACAAGGCGAACAATTGTTATTCGCGAGTCGAACGTGCCAAACCTGTTTGATGTTCGCGTTTAGTGCGGCAGGACTTCCAGCATCCATTGCCTAAGTAACGAATAGATCTGCTGTGTTGAGTCGTGTCAGAGCAGCGCAGTGGTGCAGTTTGCACATGAGCACTATGCCAGAGAAGGTAGACATGCCATACGAGTTCGAGAGGACCAAGAAAAGAAATATACACACCCCAAACGTCGTGATGTAGGGAAACTGCCAATCCCTTTTCCCAGTTCGATCAAGCTAGACCTTCGCAGACAGCGGCTCCGGCATGGTGGACGGAGCGTCTCCAGACCATTGAATGGACCTGAACTGCGAAGCGGCAATTGATGTCCGAGTTGGTTTGGCGGCTTGCGGATCCTCACATGGACGCTCAATTGTCCCAGTGCGGATACAGAGGCACGGGAAAAGAACACGGTGTCACCGAGTAGCAGACTCCAGCGTGCGAAGGAATAGGCGGTCCTCCAGCATAAGAACGTGAGCATCAGAGAGGGTATAAGCGTTGAGGACGGTGCGAAAGCAGGACGATATAAAGAACAGCGAGATCCATGATGCGTGGTGCGTCGCGGGGTAGAATGAGCCCAGAGCCTTAGCTTCCAATGCGTCGCGCGGCGTTAGCTATTTCGTAGTTATACACCAGTGCTCCGCCTTCGCGCGCATCCGCGAGCCGCATTCCAACGATGTGTTCCTGAGCATAAGTAATCATCCCGCTCTCCGAGGCATAGTAAAGTTTCGATGGAGTTAGAACACGCGCGGGCCACGGCATGCGTCTCCCGAGAAATCTGAAGCGTGTTCGACATAGTTGAGCCCAGGTGACAAGACCGAGGCGCATATTTATACGCAAGTAGTCGACGCGGATAGTACGCGCGGCGGCTCGAGTGTGACGGTGAGAGCCAAGAGGCGCGTGGGGATTTGAACGGCGCTTGAACGCCCCCGCTCACCACGAGCAGCTCGGCGCTGTCCGAACCACACGGCGCTTGAATCTGTCCTTCACACCGACCATGCTTTCGTATTGCGCGCGGCAAACTGCCCGGTTGTTCCGAAATCGCTTCAAGCTAATCGCTGGGCCGACGCAAGCTGTGTCCGCCGCGTACTGGGCGCTGACGTCGCGCGCACGTACTAGCCGGCAGATGTACCACAGATATCAACGATATGGATAGGTCTACTAAGAATTCGACACTCTCTGGGGCACTTGTGGGTCAGGCGTCATTTCCTCGTGGCGCTCCGGTGTTGTACAGGTCCTCTGCCACGGACTCTTTGGGTTCTGACAAGACTCATCCACCGTGTCTCGTCCACCTGCTTTTAATCTCAGAGTTTCGAGCAATGTCCATTAGCGCTCTCGAGGATTGTCATTTGCGACTATGCCATGCTTTGCTCTTACGGTTTTCAAGCTCTTGCTGCTATACTCGTTTTATTGCTATCCGCACTTCTTCCAGGAATCATCGAGCATGGTGGCCAGCGCCGTGCTCTCTCGTGACTGCTGCAATATCCTCCTCTCGCCCTGTGATGCGCATTCCCCACGCCAATGACACGGGGTTTGCTGCGATCGCCCAGTAGCTTACCTCGACGTTCCCGCGGGTGTTTAGGCAGCGTTGAGCTGCGTTGTCATGCTACTGCCTGACGGCAAATATACCACGCGGCAGAATCTGACGCACGTGCGCAATACTTCCCGAAGAGCGAGCGCGAGGGTGTTGGTATCCACGCCATCGTGACCGCCTTACGACCCTTGAAAGCCTTCTCGAGCTTCTCTCACCTGCCCAATCTGTCGAAGCTACCACATCTGTTGCAGGCTATCCAAGCTGCGATGCGCTTCGCTGATGGTGCAGGGTTTCCGGTGTTAGTTGATACTCCCAGGCCTTTCTTGGACGGGCGCTGCTGTCGCGAGCAATGTAGCGACTACAGACTTTGTGAACAACAGTATCATCTCGTTACGACGACCCCAAGACCCTGAGAAAGGATCGACGATCCGTAATACTGGCTCTGGTGCACGATGATGCTGTTCCCTCAGAAGACTGAGCTGGAAGTCATCTCGAGATGGAAAGATTTAGAACAGTCACAAGCGAGTATGCTGTCCGTTTACGAAACCGCCAGGGAATAGTTCCCTGAACTCGGACATATAAGATGGTTGTCATAGTCTTAGTTTTTGATCCATGAAGTTCATCCCATCCACATCAACCTACCGATATTCACAAATGCGTCTCTCCAATGCGCTCAGCTTCTTTGTTGCAATTCTTGCTATCCCGGCGTGCGGCTCCCAAGCATTCAGCGGAAGCGCCTGCGACGGTGATGCTGGCCTTGACGTTCCCTGCGACGGAAGCTGCCACTCCTTCGACAACCGGCACTCATTCAGGGTCCGTATTTGCACTCGTGCTCGTCGGGCACACCGCTCACATGCCGTTGGGTAGGCGGACCTCTCCGGCGACGCCCACTCTGTAGCCATGTTCGCTGATGCAGGCTGCACCGGCCAGCTCTTCAACTTCATCACGCAGGCCGCCGAGTGTACCGTAAGTGTCTCCATGTTCCATAAGCGAGCTCCACATCGACTCGTTTAACCCTTGCGTCCCGCGCGATCTATAGAACGTCAATACGGGCACGCCCATTGAGTCCTTCCTATGCCTTAGTGGTGGCACCGACTCAATTTCCTCCGATTCACCTACGTCTGCCGCGGCGCCAACCTCTTCCATATCATTTTCGTCGACCGACTCCCGTACTCTCGATCCTCAATCTACCGCCTCCGATTCCTCCGCCCCGCCAGAGTCTACGACCGGCTCAAGTACTCCACCGGCGTCTCCGTCAACGACCAACAACGACGGTCGGGGCACAAGATCGGGAATGAACGTGGGCGCGATAGCGGCTGCGGCGGTGGGCGGTGTCGCAGCCCTCCTCCTCATCTGTGGCGCTCTGTGGTACTACATGCGCAGGTCACGTCCACGCCGGCCGACAGCGCCCGTCGGGGACCTTGACGAGCCCATTCCATCCGCGGCTCCGTACAGTGATCATCCGCCGGAAGACAGTCCCTTTCTTGTGTATCGCTCGACAGACGGGACACACAGGACCGCCTCTGCGATGTCGCCCATATCACCACGGGAGATGTCTGCAGTCTCTCCGTCGTCACCTCGGTCGAACGCGGACATTGCGTCCGAAGTAGCCCTAATGCGCGAGCAGTTAGAGAGACTGAGTGGGACTGCCGATACACCGCCGCGGTACGAGGACGGAAAAGTCTGAAGCACCGCATCCGCCTCGCGGCGCTATACCTCACTGCCAGGTGATACTAGTATGCCTTTGCACCTCGCAAATGCGATGGTAGATGCCAGTCTGTTGGACTGGAAATGTAGAGGATAGCTTCCTACGCGCCGCCGTCAACTAGAATGATGTCCCGATAGACGTCATACGCGAAGCATAGAACACGTCGCGAGAAGGCACAGTATCCGTCCGAGTAAGCCCTACGTCGTGAAGAGGCGGCACATACAGCATGCAGCGGTCAACCGAGTCGCGATATGAGTACGTGCAACTCGAATCGGTGTCCCGTTGTGCGAGCAGCAGCGCATTGCGCGTAATAAAGCTCTGCTGTGTTTGCGACGAGACCCTCCAGCGTGCGGCCACAGACCCTGGCAGTCCTGAGCTTGCCCAACGACGTTCATGCGGAGAATAACTTGCGAGCCCGAGTCGAGACTCTGCAGGGAAGGTCGAGAACGCGAAACAATGCGGTACGTAAGGTCGAGATGGTACAGCCGTGCGAGTAGGAGGTGCTTCGTCCAGCAAGGGGGTGGCCGGAAGCAAATCCTGGACATCCCGTATGTATAGGATACCCCCAACCCCGAGACTTATAGAGGATGCAGACTGCACCCGGAATCTCGGCGCTTCATTGTCAGCTGGAGCATTTTTCGAACTTGAGAGCTCCAAATTGCCGTGACCGCTCGAAGTGTATCGGAGGCTGTAAACGCCTTCTAACTCATATTTCTGTCCTCCACTGTCCACCTTTACCCCTCATATGGGTTTAAACACTCGAGCCAGTCAGCTATATGAGCAGGCTTACTGCAGGTACGATGAATAGCGTCCCAGGTACAGCTGATGGAGTCCGATGGACGCGACTTACTAGTTCATCAGAGTGCGTTGCCAGCTGTGATAGGACAACTGACAGTCGTTGACTTGTGTACTCACCACTAAACAGGACGTGAAGTCTCGGAATTGGCGTTTCTGTGCTCTGTAGCGTCCAGCAGTATAAACGCTGTGCGCGCAAGTCCAGCCGTGGCTAATTACCTCTACAGCAATTGCATGGGTATATCACCCGTTGCGTCAGTTACACGGTAGAGTAACAGTCAAGTAAAGTATCATCATCTGTTGTGACATTCAAACTGTTCAGTGTGCTGTCACACGGCAGCACGCGGCGCGTCGGGATCAAAGCGGAGGCATATCCGCGGATGCCGGATGTATATCCGCGGATAAAGGGAGGGATACCCCCCCCTACCATGGGCTTAAAGTGTATACCGACCCGGTGTCGTGGCTATTGCTCCCGCGACCCCCTTGTCGTCCAGAGAAATGTTGCTGAACAGAATCAGCGCCAGGAGCGGTTCAACCTCCTAGCATAGTTATGAGGATATTTGTGTGCACCAACAACAAAGAAGTAACGTTGAGCAGAGAACTCGGCGACGAGGAAGAAGAAAAGCCGTGAGCGGACTGTGACTCACTCAGCTTTCGGAGCCGTCGGCCGTCCTGAGCCGAGCGTGAACACCGCGAACGCCAAACACTCGTAGCTTCAGAGTATATCCATTGCCTATGCAAGTCGTACGCCAACATTTGAAAGGACTGGTCTATGCTCCCATGAAAATGTGTTGGTTCTGACGACTCAGCTGAGACGTACAAAAAGCTAAGGTCTAGCCGCCCCCCGGCCGGCTGCTGTTCCAGGCTGAGACAGTATCCCGGTATTGCAGCATCTTCCGGGTCTTTTACCTAGCGCTTTCCCAGTCGTACACCTGTGGATGTTAAGTCACCGCGTTCACTTGCCTTGTGGTTTAGCCCGGGGTCGAACCGGTAAGCGCTGCAGTGTTACGGCTGACCTTAGCTGAACGACGAGCACGACCCACTACTCGTCGCCCCCTTAGGAGTCGGTGGCTGTAAGAGACTCATGCTGAATTGAGGCGCCCGCTGGAGGCTGGACTCATGCTTGGAAGGACGGCGTTAGACTCTTTACCTCCGGATCTAAGACAGAGCAATATTTCTGTCCTCCCCCGCAGTCATAAATCGCCTTTCACCCACTCATACCTCCGTTCTCTGCATTTTAATTATAGAATATAGTTCGGCATCTGAAACAGAGTCTGACAACTCTGAAAACGGCGTGACCTTCGTACATCCTGCGGCCTGGAGCACAAATATATCCCTTATGTAATGCTTGTAAGCTGCACATAGGGTATTTACTAATTTTTATGATTCGTTGCAGCGGGAAAGACGGATAATCCGCTGAACAACGTAATTCAGAGTCCGCCCGCGGCTTTTCCTCATCCCGGTTCGGCTCCTTGTCCACTTCGCCGCGCAGCATGCGCAGTCTTCGCGTGTATCCTACTTCGTCGACGCTGCGATCAATACCTACCTCTTCCTGGAACATCTCGGATCCTGCTTACTTCGGCACGACAAGCACTAGTACTCTCATTATCGTTCAGGTGCACGAGCCCACGGTTGCAGCTCTGTACCTTGCGGAGGCTCTCTCACTCGCCACGTTACGCTCGTACAATACGCTTGCGCTTGACTCAGGAACTGTACTCGAAAGGTGTCGATCCAGCATTCCGCACTTGCCCGCTACGTTTGCCCGCGCACCCGCTGCCGCTTGCAGCTTCTCGAAATTCGAGGAGGACGCGCACCGTGGTCCGTGGCCCGTAGTAGAGAGACGAGTGCGCCTATACCACGCGCTATGTGGTTGCGCAGATGCTGACGTATCTCGTTTTGCTACGACATCGATCGTTTGAGCGGTGCCATCCACAAACCCGCCTGCGCCAAGCTGCTCTTTCAGTTTGGGTGGGCGGTGCGCGCTGGTGCGAGGATTTCTTGTACTGGCTCCTGACTCCCGCGTGTCCTGGATTCTGCGTCGCATGAACCTCGCGAGCTTGGCATCGTGCCCCCGCGCTTCGCGCTAGTCCACGCGCTGCACCCACATGGCATTCTGCCTGTGCATGACTTGGAAAGCGCCGGAGCGCACTCCCCGGATCGCATCTCCTGTCATGCATCCTTACCTCACGCAGCCGCTCTCACGTGATGGTCTGCTTTCAGGCTGTCCACTGGCACGATGTAATCCTTCGCGCCGTCGTATCCTGAGGGACACATCCTGAACATCCACTGCGATCATGCGTTATGACAGTGGCCCTTCCGGAGCCGCGAAGAATGCCATACGACACCCGCACAGCATTCCGGGTCCACAGGGCTTGGGAATAAAAGGGCGGCTCGAGTGAAGCAGGCGCGGTGATCCCTCTTCTCTGGATCTCTTCTCAATCTCGCATCGACATATTCCGTCCATGTTCTCTTACCCTCCTATTGGCGAGTCACCTAGCGACTTGTGGCTCGAGAGAACAGTTTTCGCTGGTGGTATTCTTGTCTCCTTTGCGTTTGGTACGCATTACGATCTTCCTTTGGGAAAACAAACCAGACTTACGGTCCGTTCCAGGACTATACTTGTGCATTACATCTGCCTGCGTGTACTTCATGCTCTGTCGCGCACCTCGCGGGAAGAGAAACTGGCCCTTGCTTGTGTACATTCTCGTACTCTCGTTCTCGTGGATATCCAATTGGGTAATGTTGCGTTATTTGACGTACTGAGACTGCATTTAACTATTTCACTGCAGCTCTGGTGTCAAATGGTTTTCATTGACGATCGCGCCTATCCAGGAGGCCCTCCGGTATTCTTCATAGACCACTTCAACGCATGGGCCAATACGATCAGTGACGCGACACTGGTGATAAATGGGGTGCTCGCGGACGGGTTCATTGTAAGACCGCTCTGTACTTGTTCAATATGTGCACTGATGAGGTTCCATGCAGATTTGGCGGTGCTACGTGATATGGGACGCGAACAGATTCGTCATTGCTGCATCAATCCTCGGATACGTAGCATCGACTGGTGACACAGATATTGTCACTCGGACCCGTACGCAGCTGCTGAGACTCTTCGTGCAGCAACATCCTTCTTAACCCTGTGGGAGACAGCGCTCCCGGGGAGGAATCCCTGGGCATCGGTTCAATATGCAATCGTCTACTTCAGCATTAGTCTCGCTCTCAATTTGATGCTTACGGGCCTCATCGTGGGACGTCTGCTCTGGCACCGCCGCAGACTGGGGCGTGCATTGGGACCCGATGGCTATAAGTCGGGGAAGACGTATGTTAGCGTTGCAGCAGTGCTCATAGAGAGTGCCGCACTGTACTCCGCGACCAGCGTGGCGCTCATCGCGTCCTTCGCTCTCGGAAGCTATATTGCTGCATGGGCGTTACCATTGCTGGGAGAGGTCATGGCGAGTGACTCTGCCTCGCTTTCTCGTCTATCTGACGGTATCACCTCTAGTGCATTGCACCGATGCTGATTCTACTTCGTGTCGCATTCGGACGGGGGTATTCCAGAGAAACGATGGCTCGCCTCGGCTGGCATGGCTCCAATCCTCCAACGACTACAGCTCTCCACACAACTCTCAGATTCGAGATCCCCCGGGCCGAAGAATCACAGAACAGTCAGCTTCAGCGTGGACTACAACGCAGTGCAACTTTGTCGCCGAGACATTTGACTCGAACTGGATTTGACGAGGATCCGGGACCGACTCGCCCACGGAAGAGTCTTGTCCTATCAGATCCGTATCCGTACTGCGGGGTTTAATATTATTCTGATGGCTCTGTTCGAAAAACTCCGTGTGTAAGGTCGTCAGGACATCCTGAGCTTTAACGACTAGGAGAGACCGTGAACTCGATTCTGTCGTGCACTCGTAGATTAGTCTCAACACTGTGCCCTGTACCTATGTAGACGCGAAATGGTCCCCTGCAGTCGTGAATGGACTACCTTGAACAGCTGAGACTACGCTCAACGCTTGCGCGCAAAATGTTACATGTACTGCGCAGTGGTGAATCGCCTTCGGAAATGCCACGCAATCAACTTGAATAGACTGATAATAAAAGTAGCAATCTATATATACTAGCGGCTGCGATTTGAATGGAGTTCTTCTGGATGTGCGAGAAGTGCTGTTCCATCCGGGATCATCGATTTGGTTCCGTCACGCTCCTTGTTCTCCCGTTTCCCGCACGACCATTAGCCGCCTATGTCTACCCCCATCCGCACGCCAGAACAATTAGCAACTTTTGCTGCCATGGCACACTATCGCCTTCCAGCACGACAGTCGTGCTCAAGCGTGTGGACGGACTGGAACCCATGCTTGCCAATCTTTCCGCGGCGTCTGCCTGGGCCGAGGACGTGGCGGTCGCTGCAGACCTCGAGCTCTGCCTCACATCCAGAGACAGGGTGATCGTAGCCTTTGAAGGCCTTCAATTTGCCGACTTTGCGCGACGGGTGCGGCCCGCCAAGTTATTCCCACTGTCGACGTCCGCGCCCATGCTTGAGCACGCACACGCCGAGCTCGACCAGCGCTTCAATTGTATGCATACTATATGAGGGGCTTATATTTTTCTTCGCCCGCTCGACGTGCTTGCTCCAGCGCCAGACGATCCTGTTGCAACCGGCGCCCACTGCCAACGTCCTCCAGCGGGTTGCGCCCAATCTCCAACGGCTCTCACTCACGCGCGCTCTCGAGGAGGGTGCCGGCGTTGCCGTCAATCTCGCGCTCTTTGCGCCGCTCGCTAAACGGGATGTGCTTAGGACCGCCCTTTGACCGCCCTTCGCAACCTCTACTTCGAGACGATCGGCACTGCCTAATAAGGAGCTCGCGACGCAAGCGGATTGCCTTGCCAGCAACTACGTCGAAGGCGGCGCGCAGATTCACGAGGTCGTGATTTTCGAGGCTGCGGGAATCTTGCGACTGCTTTTCGAGTTTGTCCGAGTGGGAGAATGAGAGACGCTTGATCTTCTACCGTGTTGCGCTCCCCGTGTTCTCATATCTCGACACGTTTCCGGCATTCCAGTGAATCCTAGGCTTCACCATCAACGTCCAGCTGCCGGGCGATTTCCGCAGAACGTTATTCTCGTCCAACCCGGTCGCGCGGGAAGACTTCGTCTTGACTATAAGCTCGAATGTAATAGTCTCTCAATCCTAGAACTGTCTCGGTCCTCGCCTCCGCAGGTGGCGCTGCCACAAACTGATGCATATTGCGTTAAGAAAGCACATTCCCGACGTCTCTGCTCGCGACTTTCTTCCAGCGATTACAGCCCAGTCCGTTCTTCTACCGACGCTTCGCTTCAACAGTGTACTGGAGCCCCTTGCGGAAAGCGAAGTTAACTTGGCTACGCTCGCCATCCAGGCGAATCTCGTATTACTAATAGACAGCGCCGCGGCATGGGCGAGGCTCTCGACATTGCGTGTTGCCGCTCAACTAGGCGCATTTGACACGATGACGCTTCCCATTGGATCCGTTCTCACTGCGTACCCAGTGCGCCTTAATACTCGTGCAATACACCTTCATCCTGTTTGCCAGATTCGCTGTGTGCGAGCAAGTTCTAACATGGCATTTGTCAGTAGGAAGCAACGGCCGCTGCTTCGGCAATCCAGCTGGACAATCGATAACCGAAGAGAGTTTAAGAAAATAAATCGCAAAAGGTAAGGTCTGACCGTGTTCCCAAGTAGCCGTGCTCGTCCGGGCTTGGACACCCGATATTGCCGACGATACTGGGTGTACCACCTAGCGCTAGTACCAGTTGTACACCTGTGGCTTGTCAGCTACCGCTCTCACTTACTTTGCATCCTTAGACTTTCATCTTCGTCATTAGACTTGCGCCTTCATCATTAGAGTCCGATCTTCAGCTTAGGGGTTTTGCGGTAGCCGGGGCCGTGGGTTGAACCGGTTAGCGCTGCAGTGTTACGGCCGACCTTGGCGAAGGACGAGCACAACCCACCACTACTCGCCTTCGCCTGTAAAGTTAGGAGCTGTGAGTGCTTTACCCCTCGTAGATTTCACTCCTGTTTGTTGCAAGACCGGAATTGTGCGGCATAACACCGGGACAACGTTCTGGCTATATTCCCCATTACCTGGCCTCAAAATGCCATATAAAGTGATATGCATCTAACTCACTATGCGTTCCCTCATGAGAACAGGAATCTAGTGTTGCGGTGTTGATCTAACCTCAATATATTCTACGCGCGCATGACCCGAACTGAACTATCCTGAATGAAGAATCGGTATTGGCCACAAGGTGTCATCTACCGCCTGGAGCCCCCGTCTTTCTGGTGCTGAATTAGGTCAGTATTTGTTGTTCGCGATATCGATGTTGTCCAGGACGGCCGACCGCTCCGAAAGCTGAGTCAGAGTCCGCTCGCGGCTTTTCTTCGTCCTCGTCGCCGAGTTCCCTGCTCAGTGTTGCGTCTTCGTGGTACGAGCCGACGAGTATCTTTATAACCATGCCTAAACGTTGAGACCGCTGCTGGCGCTGATTCTGTTCAGCAACATTTCTCTGGGCGCTGGTCGTTCTCAACTTCCCGCAGAGTCTCGACTGGGGCTCGCAAGTTATTCTTCGCATGAACGTCGTTGGGGGAACTTGGGCAAAGTCAGGACTGCCAGGGTCTGTGGCCGTGCACGCTGGAGGATCTCGTCGCAAACACAGCAGAACTTCGCTACGCGCTCCCACTCACACAACGGGACACCGTGTTGGGTCGCTCAGAGCGGAAAGCTTAGCCTTGCACGTCCTCATATCGCGACCCGGTCGACTTGATTGTCTGCGTCACGTCCGCCGATTCCAATTCACGATGTAGGGCTCACTCGCTGCCGTGTGGTCTATCTTCTAACCCCATGCCCTCGCGCTTACAGTACGGCTCTTTCTCTAACTTGACGTCAAGGAGGGGATGTGCGAACTGGACCTGTACGCATGCTGTCCTCGCTACCTCGCGACATCTCGCTGCACGTTGCCCTGGGCTTCAAGCGGCTAGACGCTCAGCCGACACAGAGCGGGAAGGCACGAGCCATATAGCTTGTTCTCAGCCCGTGTTCAATGCCCTGGCCTTCGCGCAAGGCGTTACGTGTGGGCTGGGCAGTCTTCATGAAGTTTGAACGGGGCAGCGACTACTACTATCTACACTGCGTCGACCGGGAGTTGTACGCGGCAAACCTGTCCCTTCGTTGTCGCTTACAGTCTCTCCGTTTCTGTCGCGCGCACTTCGACTCGTTGCGTCAGACAAGAGCTGAGCTCTCCGCCGTCGTGTTCTATCTAAATCCAACAATGCCATGTGCGTCCCTGCGCCGCTGCCCGGCGCTGTTCTAACTCCTTCCGCTTTCCCGCCGTGAAATAGTCCCCGTGCACCTTGCTGTAAACCGTCACCCCCGTACGAGGTGGTATTAGTAGGCTTTGAAAGAAGGTTGGCCGGCGGCTCAGGTGGACATTGCCCCCCAGTCTAGCGGCTTTATAAATTCATGGAGTGAACTTACAATCCCTCTTCTTGCCGCTACGCAGTTGCTGCACCAGTGCATGTCGGTTGATTTCCCTCTTTACTATAGATGTCGGGAGACGGCCGCGCCGTGGAATCGAATACCCCACTATGTTAGTACTACAGTAGATTCCGTGTCTGTACTGTAGGAGCTCGTAGAACTTGAGGCTGCAATATCACATTTATTTGAAGATGTGTAAGACACGGTTATTCCGGAGTGTTCGGCTGGACAAGGGAGCATCTGCTTTGCAATATTCGTGGTGCTAATAGTTGTCAATGCAACATTAACCGGAGCAGTCAGAAGGAGATGGTGTACCTCTGCGATGCGATGGAGCAACGATATACGATTTAGTAATGATTGGTTCGTTGTTGATTACCCGTTCCCCTTCTCCAGGTACCTTATCTCTGACCGGCAGTGCGGGCACCGAGCTGCGAGTGGTAGTGCAACATCTGGTTTGCTTCAATCTAGGGCTCATCGGCTCTTCGCCGGCGGACCGCAGGACAGCGGGAGGATCGGAGTATACGGCATTAACCGCCGCTAACACCGTGAACAACCGTGTGACCACGTCCAACACTCCAAGGAAAAAGTCCGGTAGGGCAGCAAAGGCATTATTTCGAGTGAGGTAGCTCCTTCATCGAGAATAGCCAAGTACGAGTCTGTTCGACTAAGCCGCAAATACACGGTGGATTGAGCTCGGAAACAACAGAGAGCGTTGAGGGAACGCATAGTGAGTTAGACGCATATCACTTTATATGGCATTTTGAGGCCAGGTAATGGGGAATATAGCCAGAACGTTGTCCCGGTGTTATGCCGCACAATTCCGGTCTTGCAACAAACAGGAGTGAAATCTACGAGGGGTAAAGCACTCACAGCTCCTAACTTTACAGGCGAAGGCGAGTAGTGGTGGGTTGTGCTCGTCCTTCGCCAAGGTCGGCCGTAACACTGCAGCGCTAACCGGTTCAACCCACGGCCCCGGCTACCGCAAAACCCCTAAGCTGAAGATCGGACTCTAATGATGAAGGCGCAAGTCTAATGACGAAGATGAAAGTCTAAGGATGCAAAGTAAGTGAGAGCGGTAGCTGACAAGCCACAGGTGTACAACTGGTACTAGCGCTAGGTGGTACACCCAGTATCGTCGGCAATATCGGGTGCCCAAGCCCGGACGAGCACGGCTACTTGGGAACACGGTCAGACCTTACCTTTTGCGATTTATTTTCTTAAACTCTCTTCGGTTATCGATTGTCCAGCTGGATTGCCGAAGCAGCGGCCGTTGCTTCCTACTGACAAATGCCATGTTAGAACTTGCTCGCACACAGCGAATCTGGCAAACAGGATGAAGGTGTATTGCACGAGTATTAAGGCGCACTGGGTACGCAGTGAGAACGGATCCAATGGGAAGCGTCATCGTGTCAAATGCGCCTAGTTGAGCGGCAACACGCAATGTCGAGAGCCTCGCCCATGCCGCGGCGCTGTCTATTAGTAATACGAGATTCGCCTGGATGGCGAGCGTAGCCAAGTTAACTTCGCTTTCCGCAAGGGGCTCCAGTACACTGTTGAAGCGAAGCGTCGGTAGAAGAACGGACTGGGCTGTAATCGCTGGAAGAAAGTCGCGAGCAGAGACGTCGGGAATGTGCTTTCTTAACGCAATATGCATCAGTTTGTGGCAGCGCCACCTGCGGAGGCGAGGACCGAGACAGTTCTAGGATTGAGAGACTATTACATTCGAGCTTATAGTCAAGACGAAGTCTTCCCGCGCGACCGGGTTGGACGAGAATAACGTTCTGCGGAAATCGCCCGGCAGCTGGACGTTGATGGTGAAGCCTAGGATTCACTGGAATGCCGGAAACGTGTCGAGATATGAGAACACGGGGAGCGCAACACGGTAGAAGATCAAGCGTCTCTCGTTCTCCCACTCGGACAAACTCGAAAAGCAGTCGCAAGATTCCCGCGGCCTCGAGAATCACGACCCCGTGAATCTGCACGCCGCCTTCGACGTAGTTGTTGGCAAGGCAATCCTCTTGCGTCAACACGGTAGAAGATCAAGCGTCTTTCGTACTCCCACTCGGACAAACTCGAAAAGCAGTCGCAAGATTCCCGCGGCCTCGAAGATCACGACCCCGTGAATCTGCGCATGTCATTGGAATACTCGCGATCTGCTTGGCCCGCGGGTTGCCTATGCAGACGGTGCCAATTACCTCGACGTGGAGGTTGCGAAGGGTGGTACTACACAATCTACTGCCTCGTACACGTCAAATATTACGGCAGGAGCGTCCCAGCGCGAACGAGGGCGGGCACGCACCAGCCTGCACGAGGGACGGAAGAGCCGGAACGGACACGATGCGACGTCTATGTCGGATTGAAAATGGCGCAATAAAGATGTTAGCCAGCGCAGAGCAAGCGTGGGATGCAGTTCGAAGGACGTAGAGACCTGTAGGGCGAATACACACCTCCAGTATCAGACACCAACAACACCTAGAGCATGCAGCACAAGAGGGTGTCAGCGCGACAAGAGTCCCAAACTGGGTGAGAATGCTTCTCCCACGGGCGGCTCCCAGAGAGAGAGCACAAGGAGTTGAAACAGCGACGAATAGCGGCGCAGGGATGCGCATGGCATGGCCAGATTGTTAACGGAGCGCGACGGCGGAGCACTCAGCTCCTGTTATGGCGCGAGGTGTCGAGGAGCGCATGAAAGAAACGGTGATAGTAGCCAGTACGGTAGGGTTTGCCGCGGAGAACGTTCTATTTGACACCGCGACCGTTTCAAAAAGGGTGCGCACCGCCGCGCGGAACGCCCTGCTGGGCACCCGAAGTAACGACATTCAGCAACCGCCCAGAGCCAGCCAAACCGCTTGTTGTGCGCAAGCTGGCAGATCTTGACGCCAAGAGGGGCGCCAACATCCGTTCCGCGTCGACGGAGCGTCGAGCGAGCGCCAGACACATTGGCGACAAGCCTTTCTTCCCGGCACGACGACCGAGAATAGAATGTCCGTACATTCCTTCCTTGACACCGAGCTGGAAATAGACCTCGAGCGTGAGGGCAGTCATGACTGAATGAGGAAGCAGGCAGGCCGTACTGCGCTGGGAGGCACGGGTCGTGCTTCCCAGCCACTTAGCGCTTGCCGAGCGTCGTTGACGACGGCGATAAACGGCTCTGAAAAAAACATCGAGAACTGCGTCAGCCCCTGTCGAGTGTACGAGGTTCCATACGCAGGAATGAACCAAGCATGGACACAGCATGGCTTTACGACGGAATCGTCGATGTTACTGTATTTCACATTGTGACGCCAGCCTGTTGACGAACGAGAGAAAAGTCGAAGATGAGTCTACCTGGTATGAGGTCATTCCCGGAATCGCCAATGTCTTGCACATGGAATGCTGGAGAGAAGGAACCACTACGTACCTCAACGAACTGTGACGGAGGCCAGTCCAGCGCGGGGACGAGCCACCTCAGTCCAAATCGGATTATCATTATAAGGTGTTCAGACCATCATTGTATTATCGTTAGAAGGTGTAGCGACCATGAACGTACAGCGGGAGGCAAACGATAAAGTGCGAGACAAAGGATAAAGCGACACACCAGAGCAACACGGCCGATAAAGATATATCCAAAGCAGCGGATGGGTATGAGATAAACGCGAGGGAGTGACGATAAAGATATATCCCGACCGTCAACGAGAGCGAGGCACAGAGGATAAGAATAAATCGTTAGCGAGACGGCGAGGAAGAGGAGAGGGATAAGGATAAATTGTTAGCGAGACGACGAGCAGATGGATAAGGATTAATCGTTAGCGAGACGACGAGGGGAGGAGAGGGATAAGGATTAATCGTTAGTGAGACATCGTTGAACGGTGAACGACGAGATATGGATAATCAGGGGACATGGATAAGCAGTCGTGCAAAGGATAAATCGGGCAGGCGGCAATCCGATAAAGATAAATCCGGAATGATCGCCCGGGCAAACAAAGATAGGGGTGACGATGCAAGAAGATAAAGTTAAAGATAAATACGCAGCCGGTGCAACGTGTCGATTGTACGACACACGAGGATATATCCATAGTGGCGGAACGGCAAGGTGTGCAAAGGAGAGCGCGCAAGGGAGGAGCTGTGAGCGAACGGATCACATACACTACGAAATCTGTACGTACGGTTTATACGGCGGGAGCGCTGGTTGCTTGTTGAGTGCTTCGAAGGGCGGGAGGTTGGGAAGAGAGTCTGTATCGCGGCCATCATCAACGCGATCCTTATGCGCGAGTGAACAATAGGAAAAAAACGTACCATCGATCTCCCTGGATACCGGTGATGCGCGCGAGATGTGGCGAAAAATGGCAAAGTACAGCAATGCCCCAGCAAATGAACGCGGTAGCTGCGCCCGCATGAGAATGGCGGTGGTAGGGAGTATGGAGGGGCCTCCAACACTGCGCGCCGCTTCGACTGAAGCAGAGCGAGTGCCGAATGGACATGACGGCAGAGCAATGACAGGACGTGAAAACGACGATGAGTGGATGATGAGACGCGACGCGACGAGAAAATGGAAGATGAGAGGAGTGACGGGGGGAAGGACGAGGGGCGCCACCTCGACTGAGGCAGGGCTACGCTCGTTCTCCTGGGTTGTTGCACCGCCTCGACTGAGGCAGAGCTGGCCGGGGAGGTGAGGGTGGGGGTGGGACGCGGGTGGGACGCGGGTGGGAAGGTTGTGGAGCGAGGGAAAGAGTGATTTGGCGGAGATTCAACCGCGGCTGCTTCTCAAGCCGCGTTTCATCCGACCGCCGCGCGCATATACACCATGATGATCATGTCCCAGCACATCACTTCTCACGCACGGAACGACTGTCTCCGGTCCCTGAATGAAACAATAATTGTGAAGCACAATGTACAAGACACGTTCTATTAAAGGCGGCGAGAACAAGACAGGATTTTTTGGAAGCGACTCAGGCGCGCATTTAGAGACATGGGCACAGGACAGGCCATGTTTTTGGAGCGCACGAGACGCAATTGGATGGTTTCGACGGAGATACGGCATAAGGGGACGGGATCGCGAGAATATGAAACGAGCGAGGTTGGCATTAAGTCTTAGGAAAGGAGCGAAGAAAGGAATGGGAGGCGGGGAACGGAACATGAAGCATAGGTTTAGTCGGGATGTGATTTGCGTATGCGCATCGTTAGATTCAGGGGGAATAGAACTGGGGCGGTGCCTCCTCGTCGTCAGCAAACGTGTAGTCATCGTCCTCTCCTGAAGTGCCTGCGACAATTTCGTCGTCGTCGCTGCTGAAGATCTCGATAACTGGTATCTGCCCCGCACAGTTAGTAACGGAATACGGTGGGTGACAATGAGCGTACCTGCGACGACGAAGCGACCGGCGCTTTCTTGGCCCCGATGGGCACCTTCGACTTCGTCGCGGCCGTCTTGGGCGACGCCTTGGCCTTGGTCGGAGACGACACCACGAGCGCGCCGCCGGACGCCTTGTACTTCGCTAGGGTCGCACGAAACGCGCGTGCTGGGGTCGGCGAACCTGGACGAATGCGTAAGTATGTGGACCGAACGCGCAAAGGTACACGTACTGTCGATGCCCAGAGAGGAGGTCGCGGGCGACGTCCCGCCCTCAGACTTCTTCGCGAAAAAAGGAGAGCCTGCGAGGGAAGGATGACGGTCAAGATTCGACCAAGACGCAGATGCGTCGAACGTACTCGAGTCGGTCCTGGGCTCTGACTTGACGCGCTTCGACTGGATGCTGCTGCTGCCGCTGGTCGAACTAGCGCGCTTGCGCGACGTCTTGGGCGTGACGATGGCGTCCAATGACTTCGACAGCTCGTCAATGCGGGCCTTCCGCGCCGCGGACTGAGCGTTGGCGAGCTCGCGCTCCGTGTCCTTGAGCTTGCGCTCCGTGTCCTTGAGCTTGCGCGCCGTGTCCTCCAGCTCGGCCTTGTGCTCCTTCTGCCCCTTTCGCATCTTCTGCACCTGCTCGCGCTCAGCGATACATCTAATGTACACAGCTGTCAGACGACGAGAGCGCGCGACAACAACGAAGATGGACGTACCTCATGTAGATAGCTTCGTGCTCCGCGCGCTCTTCCTCGCTGCGCTGAGCAGTCGAGTAGACGACGCCGCGACAGGCACGAGTGGGGCACTGATATAGGTTTAGAAACGCGACAGCCCAACGGATCGAATGATACGCACTTTCCAATACCAGCGACCGGCGTTGTGGAAGGAGCCCTCGTCGTTTGGGTGTTTCTGCAGGCCGAGCGTTTGCGCCTGCGTCTTCTTGCACGAGTCTGGATCTAATCAGAGTAAGGTCAGACTATGCGCTTCATTCTATGGGAACTCGATGTGCACCTCTTTTGGGACGCGGTGTTTCGCCAGCGAGAGCAGCTTGGGGAGCCGCGCCGTCTGCAGGTACGGGAGCGGAGGACGAAGGACGAGGAGGAGAAGGTCGACGAGCAAGGCTTCCGTGGGCATCGCGAGGGAGGCGCGAGGGAGATCTCGAACGCTCCGTGCGCTGGACCGGCTCTTGAGCATTATCGAGTCGACCGAGACGAAAAACGGGTCCTGAGGTCCGCGCGCGCGCGTAGGCAGGCATGGTGTGAATGAGGTTGGTGGGAACCGCGTCTGCTGCCGTGCTCGACCACATGAGGGGTTCCGTTGGCGTCCCGACGACCTGTCTGCCAGTGGAGTCGATGAAGCGCATGTCTGGATCAAAAGCGTCCAGATGGCGGGTTTCGACCCGACCACGCCAAATCATCGATTCCCTAACGTGTTCGCGGTAAAAGTTGGGCGGGAGGCATCGCAGCGCGACCCAGACAGGAACGCCCAAGCGATGGAGCGTCTGCGCGTACTTGAGGTCGGTGGTGAAGACGCCGACGTAGTTGTACTCGACGGGCGCGCGATAGTCACCGTGGGGAAGATGGAACCGAACGTCGAGGCGAAAACGATACCACGCTCGCAGTTCTGCGATACCGCGCTGCAGACGCGTCACGTTCACGCCTGCCTCGCGAACTGTCGTGGCCAGGGACTTGAACTCGGAGATGAGGACGTTGCACTCGTTGATGGTCTGGTACGGTACGAGATGCGGCGTCTTCGCCCGCTGAAGATACGGTTCGACGGTCATGCGAACGTCGGCGTAGGCCCATCGCAAGCGCGTGAAGAGGTCGGCGCGGATGTGTCCCATGTCTGACCCTTCCGTTGAAGCGATCCAATCGGTCTGAGGGTTGTAGACGTAGCCGACGATGTTCTGCGACAGGTTGCTGTGCAGCTCGACCCTTTCGAAGTACGCCGTATGCGGCGCGTTCAGCGGATCCCTCTGCGGCCATAGCAGAGGATCGTGTGGACCGTTGCGGTAGTCGAGAAGGACGCGAACGCTCTCGTCTCGAGGCGGCAACTGGGGAATTGGATCGTCGGGCCAGAACGACGCGACGTAGGGGAAGTCGTTCACTAGCCCGTGCGCAACCCTCTTGAGCCTGAGATCATCCGTCGCGACGATCTCCCTCTTGCTCGGCGCGTATGCTTCCATCGCTTGCACCTCGTCCCAGGACGTCTCCCACGGCATGGTGAATAGAAAATCGTAACAAAATCAGAACCAGAAAAGGGGACCCGCAACTCTCTAGGGAACGACTGTTCGCTAGTTTGTCTTGGGGTAAAAGGGGGCCGAGACGATCACAACCAGCTCGCCACTTTCGACTGAAAGCGCCTTACTGGCTGTGGGGGAAAATGGGGGGGACGCTGAAGCGTGACTGCGCTCCGGCGAGGGAAGTGGGTGCGAGGGAAGAGGGGGAGACGGGGGAGACGTCGGGCGGGTCGAGTCCGTGCGTGCGTGCGACGATGTTTTGAGGAACTATAACAGAAATTAGTAACAATGAAGCAATAATAAAAAGCGTTCGACTCACGTGTGTGAGTCGAACGTGCTGCGGGCGCGAACGACGTTGGGTGCGCTCGGTGGGAGGCCTGGTGCGCGCGCGAAGTCAGTACGTTACGAACCAAAACGATAAAATCAAATATTACTAACCTTTTTGTTGATGGGTGGGCGGCGGTCCTGGTCGTTGGGGGCGCGGGTGTCGGCGTCGGGTTGGCGGTGGTGGGTGCCACGGGCGTGGTGGGTGCAGGAGGTTAAGGGGCACACGGGGGCAAATCCGGCCGGAAGCATCTAATCCGGTGCAACCGCACGGATGCAATCTAATCTCTTCCTCTTCCCACCACGTCCCGCCGCCGTCTCGACGTCCGACCCGTCCCGCCGCCGCAAGAGCCCATCAAGCAGCACTCCTATGAGTGCTATAGGTATACTTTTTATTATTTTCTCGTTTTAGCTGATATCCATTGCATCCTCAAGCAGCCTTCGCACGCCCTCGCACCCACTTCCCTCGCCGGAGCGCAGTCGCGCTTCAGCGTCCCCCCCACCCCACATCCTCCCCCGCAGCCAGTAAGGCGCTTTCAGTCGAAAGTGGCGAGCTGGTTGTGATTGTCTCGGCCCCCTATCCTTACCCCAAGACGAACTAGGGAACAGTCGTTCCTTGGGGAGTGGCGGGTCCCCTTCTTGTTGTGTTGACCTTATCACTGCGTATTACAGGTTTCTGCCTCGTTTCCCAGCCCGGTCTCTTGTGGACGAGGCCATCCAGGCGCGTTCATCTGGCGTTCGGTCTTCTTCTACATCGCGTACTACGACTCTCTGCGCTCGCTCGACGCGAACGTCCCGCAGTACAAGTGGGCTGCAGCTCGCTGCTATGGAACGCATCCAAAGTTCAACTCTGGACAGGCGTGCAGTTCCTGGCTTTGCGGGTTCGCAGTTCAGCCCACTTTGCTTCACCGTCCCGCCCTTCTACGTGTACGACCACCTGGAACCGGCCGAGCATGAGCGCGTCTGTCAACACCGCGGAGAGCAAC